>JARWCS010239120.1:0-13511 GCA_034783895.1 Geukensia demissa
AATTTAAAGGTTTAACTATCTCGACTGTAGAAATTATGATAATCAACGGCTTACAATGTAAGATTCTATATTTACCACTACCAACATTACTATAGACATGCAACATTTCTCATGGCACGAACTGTTCAGTCCTTCCATTTTCTATAGGGAATTATTGAATTATAGCAGTAAGCTTTTGGTATAAACAAAAATATTAAGGATTGGCCAAAGCCCGAAAGTCCCCTCTTTTGGGCCGACTACAAAAAAAAGACAAAAATAAAAAACAAAAAACAAAACCAAAAAAATACATGATAATTTTGGGTTCATCTTCTTTATATCTGGACTCATTTTGGGATTCTGGGTCCCCATTGATTTTATTGTTATAGCGCACCTGCGCGATTTTTTTATTACATTTTTACAATACAGTTGATCACAGCAAACCTAGGGTCTGCATATTTATTTTCAATTTGCGTTGTGCATTAATATTTTTTCGTCTCTTGACGAAAGGACTAATTTGATGACGTCATAAGATTTAATTAATATACCTTCAAAACAGTTCTTGTCTTGGAATAAACTGTACTATTATTTTTAATTTTTGAAAAATTAACTGGAATTATAAGTATTAAAAATATTTTACGGAATTTATTAATATGTAGCTCAGCTTTTCACTCACAAACTAAATATAAAGTCCTTTCGGACTTATTCCGTTTGTGAGTGAGTCGGCTGAGTTTACACATCAATAAATTCCTTCAAAATAGCCTTTATTAATATTATGAACAACTTAATTTATGCCAGGGGTCGCCATTGTGCGGTAAAATTTTGCCAATATTTTTATACATTTGAATTCCCGTTAAGAACGTTATTTTATTCCTAATTGTTACAGCTGGAAAGTCATATGTTCCATCAAAACACAATGTCAGCGCAAAAAATGGATTGTATGAAGTACAACCATATCAGAGCATCATCGACCCATTTGCCAAGCCGTCGACTACCGACCTAGATAATGCCACCAGTCTATCAGACCCATTCAAACAGAAAGTAGGTTATTCTCCAACGAAAACAACAGACGACATCCTAAACCGGAAGTACGAAGAATATAAAGGACATAAGTACGATACGTATTATGACTATGGATTTCCGAATGATAAAGAGAAAGATAACAAAAAACAAGAGCCAAAACCTACACCAAAAAAGTCCGAGCCTAAAAAAGAACCAAAACCAAAACCAGCAGAAATTCAAAGAGTGGTGAGTATTTGCGGTATAACCACTATAAATAATGTGCAGCAGACTTTGGGTAGTTTCATGTTGTCCCTGCTTTAATGTTTGTTGTCAGTGATGTTAACATTTTCCTTACCATTCTGTCAGACTGAATACCCAAACAAACGTTTTCCAGATGATAATTTCTTAATACATTTTTAGATGTTACCGGTGTTTAAAGTTCAAGGGCAGTTTTTGTCACTGTCACAGTAGTTTTAGACTGAAAGTTGGTTAATATTCTGATTACCATGTTGTTAATTTAACCAATAAATCCCTTACGAAATTAGTAATGAACTGCGCCACTTAACTGCGAGGAAGGAGCTTACTAACAGTTCTCTTGGAGAAATTCACGGCAACAATGGTTGTAATCAAACTTTTCTTTTGTTTTGATTAAGTGCTTCTTTTGCTATATGTTTTGATCTTTGACTTCCTATGTTTCCGTTCTAATGCTACTGATGAGTGATTTACTCCTTGAAATGTACATATACCATATCCAAGATTTTTAAACATTGGTAATTTTGTATTTTGATAACAAGATTGGGTTTACGTTGGCTTCCAGGAATAGTTATAACCATTACAATATCTTCTTTCAATTGACTGGATGGGTTTAGTTAATATAAAAAATCATTAAAAATATATACGTTATATCGACCTTGGTTAAACTTGGGCGTATGATACAGTTAGAGGAAGCCTATTGGTACTTGTATAAAAATAGCTTAAAGTTCAAATCAAGTTGAAATAAATAGTTAGGCTGCATATGTTGGATGTACTTTTATACACGGGCTGGCACTGCTGCTGTAAATTTTGCTCATCACCAAGAAATTCCAAAAATATAATTCCACAATTTAGACTTCCTGGACAGAGTACATTATGTTGCAACCTTTATGATATACTTTTCTACTGATGCTTAAATATGTGTTTTAGTAGTCCCAGTTTTTTATGACTTATTACACGCATCTCTTTATTTCAGGAGACGCCATTGCCATACAACCCATCGAAGACCGTTTCACGGACATTAATGATGATCTCAAAGAACAATAGAGTTCGACCGTCAAAAACGGATGTTACGGACGACTTTTATTAATTCATTAGTTGACAAGTCTTTGGCTATGTGCAATAACGAAATTCCCCGTCAGAGTTTTGACACGGGGTGATATTTATCTGTGGCCTTCCATGGATTATGTGGTACTCAAGATTACAACGAAATGGATAGACAAACAGTCTAAACAGGAAACGTATAACTAATTAATCCCAAATTATTAAAAAAAACTACTTTTCGCAAAACAAAAAGTAAATCTTTAAAAGAATATCGCTTTGACGATGAAAAATTCTCTGTATAGCTTTGACGATAAAAGAATCTTTGTTTCTTAAATATATGACTAAACCACATGAACATGTATTTAGTTATTTTGGATTATGCTTTTGCCGATAAAATTATTTTATTCAGTAATTAAGGTCTACAGGAGACAAGAGAACCTCCTCGGTAGATCTTGTGATTATTAAGGCGTCCCAGAGACCCTTCTCGGTAGATCTTGTGATTATTATGGTTTACCCGGGAACCTTCTCGGTAGATCTTATGATTATTAAGGTTTACCAGGAAACCTTTTCGGTAGATCTTGTGTTTATTAAGGTGTACGAGAGAACCTCCTCGGTAAATCTTGTAATTATTAAGGTGTACGAGTGAACCTCCTCGGTGGATCTTGTGATTATTATGGTGTACGAAAGAACCTCCTCGGTAAATCTTGTAATTATTAAGGTGTACGAGTGAACCTCCTCGGTAGATCTTGTGATTATTAAGGTGTACGAGACAACCTCCTCGGTGGATCTTGTGATTATTATGGTGTACGAGAGAACCTTCTCGGTAAATCTTGTGATTATTAAGGTGTACGAGAGAACCTCCTCGGTAGATCTTGTGATTATGAAGGTGTACGAGAGAACCTCCTCGGTAGTTTTTGTAATTGTTAAGGTCTACCAGAGAACCTTCTCGGTAGATCTTGTGATTGTTAAGGTGTACGAGAGAACGTTCTCGGTAGATCTTGTGATTATTAAGGTGTACGAGAGAACCTCCTCTGTAAATCTTGTAATTATTAAGGTGTACGAGAGAACTTGTGATTATTTAGGTGTCCGAGAGAACCTTCTTGGTAGATCTTGTGATTGTTAAGGTGTACGAGACAACCTCCTCGGTAGATCTTGTGATTATTATGGTGTACTAGAGAACCTCCTCGGTAGATCTTGTGATTGTTATGGTGTCCGAGAGAACTTTCTCGGTAGATCTTGTGATTATAAAGGTGTACGAGAGAACCTCTCGGTAGATCTTGTTATTATTAAGGTGTACGAGAGAACTTCCTCGGTAGATCTTGTGATTATTATGGTGTACGAGTGAACCTTCTCGGTATATCTTGTGATTATTAAGGTGTACGAGAGAACCTTCTCGGTAGATCTTGTGATTATTAAGGTGTACGAGAGAACCTCCTCGGTAGATCTTGTGATTATTATGGTGTACGAGACAACCTCCTCGGTAAATCTTGTGATTATTATGGTGTACGAGAGAACCTCCTCGGTAGATCTTGTGATTATTATGGTGTACGAGAGAACCTCCTCGGTAGATCTTGTGATTATTAAGGTGTACGACAGAACCTTCTCGGTAGATCTTGTGATTATTAAGGTGTACGAGAGAACTTCCTCGGTAGACATTATTGTATTTCTACTGATAATTATTTAATATTTCAATATTTTTCCGACAAACTTGCAAACATACATGTACATTCCCAAAACTTTAGGCGACATGTTGAAACAGGGTTATGTACCAAGTATCGGCAGATTTAAACTATTTAGAGTGGAGATCATATCCGTATTTTTTTCCGTTACGGAATCATTTTTCCTTTTACGAAAAATTTTGTTATCGCTTATACTCCGACACCATAAAAGATAGCTTATCAGGTGTAATGAGAAAGTGTTCAGTGTTGCGGGATTCAACTTCGTTACAATCCGAGTATTTTTTATGAGATATCTCCCCTAAAATACTGACACTTCCCGTTAAAATATTTTTCTCGAAAACCAGAGACCTTTTATCATTTGTCCATGCGAGATACACAAACATCAAAATCAAAGGTCAAATGTCCAGTTAATTTTGACTGAAAACCTTGCTATAACTTAAATTCAGAAACCGTATGAGATAACTCGAAAACCATATCATTTTATTTGTACAATTGGTCCAAAATTTTTGGACCAACCGTAATTGACCTGTGCCCCAAAAATCACTCTTTCGATCCAAGATGTAGGATTTTTTATTTAAAAAAGGTAAGAGACAGAAAGCAACTTAAAATTGAAAAACAGTTCAGCATAATATACTTTGCAAAATAGGGTCAGGCGTAAAGTCCATGACAACCACAATAAAGTCCATGGAAACCACATATTTCTGAACTCATATAGAAAAAGGAGATTTTATGAGTAGTATATATTAAAATTACACTTTTAATACAGGTTTTAGCAACCAGCCGATTTTCTAAGCAACAACTTGATTTGATGATTTTCTTCAAATAGATATATATTTGATAGCTGAAAAGATGTAAAAGTAAAAATGCAGGCCTTAGCAACATCTACATTAGTTGTATTGGGTGAAAATGTTTTGACCAACTTTTTGGACCTTAGAGCAATCCACCTTTTCGGTCCAATATTACGTTTTTTTCATAATATCTTAATAACAGTAGGATTAGTGTTGTGAAATTGCGTCGGTAACTGTTTCTATGACGACTGGAAGCATAATTCGCAACTTCATTAAGATGTCTACCAGAATTCATAGACCGTTTTGTTATTTTGTATAGAGAATCTTTGAAACCATAATTCATTCAAATTTTAAGTCAAATTACTGTGCAAGCATCATTCTACAATGTCTTAAACGTTCAAATTTTCCTGTTTGAGTTATCGTTCTTGGTATACAAAACAGTAAGTTGATAATGTTGTATTAGGTCCTTAACCTTATAATATACCGCCCCAAATCACCTCCCGGTCCATAATGAGTTTTTGTTTAATTATTTTAGGATGTCATACAAATAAACATTGAATCCCACAATGTTCAGAATATATGAAACTACAAAATGTAGTCAAGGCTTAGTCCCTAAAACAGTCAAATTAAAATTTTTTTATCTAAGAAGGCTACAACAATTTAGAAATACAGTTTTAAAAATCAAAGAGATATTATTTTACTGAAAAGCCACAACAAGAAATCACCGAGTATAGAATTTTCTCCAAATTATTATCGGGAACGCCTATGTTTTTTCTCTGAAAACTTTGGATTGTGAAATTCCCTTGATCCCAGCTAGGGATTCCAAATGAGCTTAAATAAATAGCTTTCAAATACATTGTATGTGGAATCCCTATGATCTCATATAGGATTCCAAATCATGGCTAAATAGAAAGCTCATACAAATAGCTTTAAATATATCTAGTTAGTAGGTGACAGACGACCTGCACCAGGCAAGTTAAGCGTCTAAATCTCATCTGGTTCCAAATTATGGCTTAACGAAAAGCACATATAAATAGCTTTCAAATATATCTAATGAATAGGTGGCAGAAGAATTGCGTCAAAGACTCCTTTTGCCCCCACATACAGTTTTTTGCATATCTGTGTAAAGGGACGGGTCCAAACTTCGGTTTGTGGGATCACCTGGATTCCACCTAGGAATTCCAAATTATGGCTCAGTGGAAAGGCTATATAAATAGCTCTCAAATGTTTATAGTGAATAGGTGGCAGACGATCTTTTGATCTTTTGTCCGCTATTTACAGTTTTTGGATTATCTGAGTAAGGGGTACAGTGTTAAAAAATTTAAGTTAACTTTGTGGGACACCCTGGTTCCCAGCTTGGGTTTCCAAATTATGGCTTTATCGAACACTTCTATAGATGGCTTTTATATCAATATATTAAATTTGTTGCAGACGACCTGCATAAGGGAGTGTTTAGCACCTATAACCAGTTTTCTTAGTAATATATTAGTAACTGAGGGTCCAAACTTTGGTTTATGGAAACTCCTGGAATTCAGCGAGGGTTCCAAATTATGGCTTAATCGAAAGCTTATTTAAATGACTTTCAAGTGTGGTAGACAATCTGCACCGAGGCACTTATGGCGACTTTATACAGGTTTTGCATATCTGAGTAAAGTGTTTCCAAACTTAAATCTGTGGAACCCCCTGGATCACAGCTAGGGATTCCAAAAATGACTAAATCGATAGATTGTATAAAAACCTTTCAAGTGTTTCAGGTGAAAAGGTGGCGGAGGAACTACGCCAGGGCGCGATTGGCGTGTATATACAGTGAGTATTGAGGAGGATCCAAACTTTGGTTCAACAAATCCTGAATCCAAGCTAGGGCTTTCAAATGAAAGTTTAATCGAAAGCTTACATATGGAAGCTTATATAAATAGCTTTTAAAGACATCTAGTTAATAGGTTGCAAACGATCTACACCAGGGAGCGATTGGCGCCTACATACATTTTTTTGCACATTCGAGTAAAGGGGGGGAGGGTAAAAAGTTTGCTTTTTCCAATCCCCTGGATCCCTGCTAGGGCTTTCAGATTTCACCATTTGCATCTATATACAGTCTTTGTCATATCTGAGTAAGAGGAAACGTCCAAACTTTGGTTTGTGGGACCCTCTGGATTTCATCTATGGGTTCCAAATTATGGCTTAATTGAAAGCTTATATTAATATCTTTTAAATGTAAGTAGAATAGGAGGTAGGCGATCTTCGCCACGACGCTTTTAGCGCCTATATAAAGTTTTTGCATTTCTGAAACAAGGGGGGGGGGGCAAACTTTGGTTTGTGAGACCCCAAGATCCCAGCTTGGGGTTCCATATTATGTCTTAATCGAAAGCCTATATAAATTGTTTGCACATGTATATTGTAAATAGTTTGCAGAGGAATTTGCTCCAAGGCGAAGTTTGAGTCTATATATAGGTTTTTTCCATTTTTTAGTAATGGGTGGGTACAAACTTTAGTTTGTGGAATCCCCTGGATTGAAGTTCCAAATTATGGCTTAATCGAAAGCGTTTACCAATAGCATTCAAATTTATCTGGTGCCTAGGTGGCAGACGATATGCGCCATGGCGCTTTTAGCGCCTTTATACATTTTGTTTCCATATATGAGAAAGGGGGTAACTTTGGTTTGTGGTACCTTTTGAATCGCAGCTCAACTTAAGGCTTCCAAACTATGGCTTAATCAAAAACTTATATAAATAGCATTCAAATGTATATAGTGAATAGGTGGCAGACAACCTGCATCAGGGCAAGTTTGGCTCCTATATATAGTTTTTTGCATATATGAATTATGGGAAGATCGATCCAAACTTTGGTTTCTGGAACCCCTGGATGACATTCCTAATTATGGTTTTAGAGAAACACATATAAATATCTTTCAAATACTTAGTGAATAGGTGGCAGACGACCAGCGCCTGAACGCGTTTGGAGCCTAAATACAGGTTTTGCATATTCGAGTAATGGGAAGGGTAAAAATTTTGGCGTGTGGGACCCCCTGGATCCTATATATATAGCTAGGGATTTGAAATAATGGCTTAATGGAAAGGGTTTATAAGTAACTTTCATATGTATATACTGACCAGATACCAGATGATTGTGCAAGGGAGCTATTTGTTCCTTTATAAAGTTTTGTTGCATATCTGAGTTAGGGGAGGGTGCAAATTTTTGTTTGTGATACCCCCTGGATCCCAGCTAGCGATTCCAAATTATGGCTTAGTCGAAAGCGAATTGATTATAGTGAATACTTGACAGACTATCTGCGCCAGGGCACTTTTGGTGCATATAAACAGTTAGTGGCATATCTTAGTAAGGTGGAAGGTCAAAACTTTGGTTTGTGGGACCCCTTGTTTCCCAGCTATGGGTTCCAATTTATGGCTTTATTGAAACTTATAAATAGCTTTTAAATGTGTCTATTGAATTGATTACAGAAGATCTGTGGAAGCTTTTGGCGATCACAGACAGTTTTTTGCATATCTTTGTAAAAGGGGGAGGGTCCAAACTTTGGTACGTAAGTCCCCCTGGATTCCAGCTAGGGGTTCTAAATTATTGCATTATCGAAAGCTTATATAGATAGCTATATACTGTATCTAGTGAATAGTTGGCAACGATCTGCGACAGGTCACTTATGGCGCCGATATAAAGTTTTTGCATATCTGAGAAGGGTCCAAACTTTGGTTTGTGGGACACCTTGGATCCCGCTAAGGGTTAGGCTTTATCGAAATCTTAAGTATATAGCTTTCAAAGTTATATAGTGAACAGACAATCTGCACCAGGGTACTTTGGCGCCAATATAATTTTTTTTTGCATATCTGAGAAAGGAGAGGGTAAAACTTTGGTTCGTAAAATCCTCTTATTCCCAGCAAGGAGTTCCAAAGTACGGCTTTATTGGAAGCTTACGTAAATAGCTTTCAAATATAAAAATAGGAGATGTGGCATAATTGCTCATGAGACAGCCACCCACCAAATGACAGTAGAATTTAAACTTCAAAAGATGTATATCAGAAGTGAATATGTGGCGTCCTGTACAGTTTTTTGCCTATCTAAATAAGGGGATGATCCAAACTTGGGTTGATGGGACTGCTGGAATTCATCTTTTGGTTCCAAATTATGGCTTATTGGAAAGCTCATATAAATAGCTTTCAAATTATTTAGTGAATAGGTGCCTTAAGACCTGCACTAGGGGAAATTTTCCGCCTATATACAGTTTTTATGTATATCTGAGTAAGATGGGGGGTCCAAAATGTGGTATGTAGAACCCCTGTTCCCAGCTAGGGTTCCAAATTATAGCTTAATCGAAGGCTTATATAAATAGCGTTCAAATATATATCGTGAATAGGTAACAGACGATCCGCACCTGGACAGTTTTGCGGCCATTTACAGTTTCGTCCGCATATCAGACCGTCGTTCGTTATTCATTGTGTTTTTATAGATTTTTTAATCTATCTAAACATTAGTTTTCTTGACTAATATCTGTCTATTCATGCTGTCGTTTGTTATTTACGGGTAAAACGACGGGTGCCACTAATGAAGCAGGAGTTGCTTACCCTTTCGGAGCACCTGAACTCATCCTAGATTTTGTAGGGTTCGTACTATGTTTGTCTTTCGTTTCTTTTTTGTTAGTCAGGCTCGTGTCTGTCTTCTACTTTAACGATTTCTGTCCCTTTGGTTTCTTTGAATTCTTTTTACGGACATTTTAAACCCTTGTTCGTTCTTCAGTTTGTTATTCAGACCATAATGCTTTATTAAAGGATCTCAAATTGTCGTTAGGTATTCAAGCGGTTGTTCTTCATTGAAAAAGAACGAAGAACAAGGAACAATTTCTACGCGTTATTTGTAAAATGAACAATGAATAACAAACCAATTTGACACGTTTTATAAAATATGTATAACTAGAGGGTTGCAGCTGACAAGAAAGCTACTGAGCAATGGGTTTCTGGGTTTCTCAGGGAACGATTACAATCATCACCCCGGAAATTTTTCGGTCGCCATCATGATTTGTTTGACCGGTACGAAATATCCATTTCACAAATGACAATGAATATCGTTCCACTATCGTGATTACAAATCCGTTCCTATACCTGTTGTGACTAATATCAATTTTTACTATTCACCGGCTTTGTGTACTGAGTAACATAACGGGTGCCACTAGTGGAGCAGGAGTTGCTTACCCTTCCGAAGCACCTGAACACATCCTGGTTTTTGTAGGATTCGTGTTACTCCAGCTTTATATAGTTTTCAGTGCACTTTTGTGTGTTCCATGTTTGTCTTTCGTTTCATTTTGTTGGTCATGGTCTTGTCTGTCTTCTGACTTAACGATTTGTCTGCCGCTTTGGTATCTTCGAATTCCTTTTAAAAACGAACAATCTTGTAATGTTACTGAAAAGTTGAATAACGAATATCAAACAAACTTGACATGTTATATTTGATTTAAATAACGAACAAACAACAAAAAACAACAAACCAACTTGATGCGTTATTGAAAATTCAAATATAGAACAACGAACGAGGAACAAAGTTGATGCTTTATTGAAATTGTGAATAACGAACAACGAACTAAATTGAGACATTATTTAAAATCTTAATAACAAACAACTAGCTTAACTGTCTTGACACGTTACTAAAAATTTGACGAACAACGAACCAACTTGGCAAGTTATATCAAATTCAAATAATGAACGACGAACCAACGAAGGACAAACAACGAACAAACAATCGGGGACGGTTATCCCTTTGATAAAATTTCTATAGTAAGGGTAGTTAAATGTTTGTGTGAATTTGATGTCGGATATGCCTTGTTTACCAGATCCTCAACTCTAGCGGCATACTCAACCAAAGACTCTCTATTTGACATTCACACCGGGTTTAGGTTTTATCAGCCCAGTAGCCAGAATATTTATCCTGGCATGATTTATTACATAAATGCCTTTACATTTTCCGTTCAAAATCAGTAAAAAATATCAGAAATTTCTAATGGCTTTTTCTTCTAACGCAGAGGTAAGCATGAGCTTAATTTGGACTCCTGATTAGATTGTTTTCGGTACTGATGTTTGTGCTATTTAATTTTCATTGTTTGTTAACAAAATTCTATTTTTTTACTTCGAGCACTGCTGACGAGTTGTTTAATCAACGGAATGGCCATACAGTGCATCAAATTAAAATTTGTGTTTTGTAAAACATCGATTTTACTATTGGGTGAATGTCACCGCTGGTGGATGTTAGTCCTGAGGACATTCTCAGCCCACTAATCAGATTTTTTTTTACCTTGGCATGATTCATTACATAAAAGCCTTTAAATTTTCATTCAAAGACTGTAAAATTACCAGAAATTTCTAAGGCTCTTCTTTCTGATGTAGATGTAACCCGTAGCTTAATTTGGACTCCCTTATATGTGTGTTTAATAATTGCCATTGTTTTAACTGGATTACCAACATTTTGACTTCGAGCTGACGAGTTTTCAATCAACGAAATGGCCATACAGTGCATCAAATTAAATTTGTATTTTGGGATACTTTGATTCAGAGTCATTAGTTGCGATCTTACATTTTACTTTCATTCTCACTAGTTCGGACCTAGACCTATCAAGATAAGATGCTGTGTACTTAGTTTTGAGACATCAATTCTTAATTTCTGGTTTTCATCTTATGGATCAAGTAGAGTGAGAACTTACCCTATTATTTAGACATCTGTTAAGTGCACAGTCACTGTCATACTTATTTTGTGCATGTAAAATTCTTATATCATGGAGACTAGCTAATCGCATTGGTCCCAAGATAGGTAAATTTTAAAACCCTTTTAAATCGTTGTGATCACGGATGGTCTTGGGACCTCCCCTAATCTAAATTATTGACTTTCAAAGGGCTTGGCCATCTCTACAAAAGGAGCAATTTTACTTTTCAAATTACAAATTCAGTGAAGATATGTTTAGCTTTCACTATTTCAAAGATGACTACTGCAAAAATCATTTAGTTTCTTCTACTTTCTGTTCCAATTGTACTAACGTGTTTCCGCATTTAGCACAAAACTTCCTCCAGAATATTTCAATTCTTTAAGTCCGTGTGCTAGGCTACCGTGCACCCCCACATCTATATTTTAAAAACGCTCGACATTTGAGTTATACTATGGCTATAAAATGATATTGATTAAGTAAAAGTGTATATAAGGCGCATCGAATGAGCCCAATATTTCATTCATAAACTTATTTTGATTGGCAATTTACTCGAAAATATTACCCCTACAACTAATTTATTTGAAATAATTTGCCAAACAGCGACCCATGTGTGAAAAAGAAACAATAAATTTCGCTTTACATAATGTAAATTACTTTTTTTATTATAATACAAGGCATAATCTATCATGATAACACCATTTTTGTCCAATTTATGACCTTAATCTGTGTAAAATGGGTGATTAACCAATTTCAGATTTCTGTTATATTTCCGTAATATCAGTCTCATGAAGATCTTTAAATATTCTCGACATTTGGGTTATTATATGGCTATAAACTCATATTTATAAAGTAAGAGTACATATAAGGCATCGAATGAGCCCAATATTTTATTTTGAAAGGCAATTTTAATACAGGCCATGTGTGAAAATAAAACAATAAATTTTGTTTTGAATAATGTACATTACTTCTTTATTATTTATTATAACACAAAGTATAATTCATTAGTTTACACTATTTTTATCTGAATTTTGGCCTAAAAGTGTGAAAAATGAATGATAAGCAGATTTCAGATTTCTGTTAAATTTCCGTAAAAACACTTTCGTTGAGATTTGGAGGTTTCTGTTGGTAAAAATAATACTCTTAATTTCAAATAAGATATTAGTAGATATATATAAATTCAAAATATTCAAATTTATTTATATTTAATCTGATTGTAATTACCCAGGATAATCATTTCACAGAAAAATGTTTGAATTCTCGACAAAATGCAGTAATAGAACAGGATTTTTGAACACACGAAGGTCAAAGACCAACAGAACGCATTTAAACAACTTTATATATATGTATTAATAACTCTTTTAAGTAGTTTAAGTTTTTTGCTACATTAAAGTGGTTTGTATATTAGAAAATAATCAATGCAGCTTGATACTGTTTCAACTTTCTTTATGTTTGGTTCCAATTTCTGCTTTGAGGGCAATGAAAATTATCATAGTGAAAATTCCATAATTGGGTTTTTTGTCAAAAGAAAGTCTGATGTCTTCCACGTTTCGCAGTAATAAAAAATGTTCTTTGCAAGAATCAAATCAAAATAAAATTCAGATGCAAGCAATATTATTTTTATCATTGTTGAATTTAGCCAATAAACACATGAAATACTAATTAGGAATATAATTACTAATAAAAAAGTTGTTAAAAATAAGTGTTTGTGATCATTGGCCTTTGAATGCTGGTTTCAAATCTGGTTCAACTACTACTTTTCATCGACTTTAAGCTCATTTATTTGGTAAAAAGGGGATCCTTTGACACTTACAACATTTACAATACAGTTTAATTCAATCATTTTGATTTGAAAATATCTGTTAAGCTGTTATTGGTAATAAAAATATTATTTTTACCAGAAAAAGCCCTTTTCTCTTTTTGTATTATTATTAAAAAGTAGCTTACATGATTCAAAACCATTTTTTTTTTCTTGTTCACACGTGGCTTGCAGCTGAATAAAAAAAATTGGGTTAGGGGAAATATTTTTACATAAATTACATGCTGGTGGAACATTGGTCCCCGAGGGTATTCAGCAGC
>JARWCS010239229.1:0-21846 GCA_034783895.1 Geukensia demissa
CTGCGTGCTTAGCGGAGAAGCAGCAAATACCAATTTTAAATTCTTTGGTTTGACCCGGCCGGGGATCGAACCCACGACCTTCCACACTCAAGGCGAGCACGCTAACCATTACACCACAGAGGTGGTCTTAAGAAATATTGATTTAACATTCAAATTCAAGACCAGAGTATAAGGTCCTTGTGAGAAATCTGAAACAAATAGTCCCAAAATCAAAAATAAAAAAAGACAAAATGAGCAGAAGCTCTGATTTCTCAAAAAATGTAATATATATAACCTGGCAGAACATCTAGAGCTCTGTTTTTCTGTATATTGTCTTGACAAAGGGATGCACTACAATCCACATTAGAATGCTCTGGCTTTAAATCTATCAGTAACTGGAAAACAGTTTTTTTACCGATTTAATTACATTTCGTTAGAATTGTACAAGTTAGTTTTAAACATACTGGATACATAAAACATCAAATCACGAAGGAATTTAATTTATTTACATGTTTTACCATATTAGCCTTTGTAATTTTTAAGGTGTTTCAAAAGCTCTTTACTCTTATGGAGCACTTGAGTCTACCATCGTTTTCATAGAATTCGAGTTACTTTATTTCTGCGTAGTATTTTCGTGTACTGTTTTTTTTTGCGCTATTCTGTTGGCCATTCTTTGAATTCACCATTGCCGTCTGCTCCTTAAGTTGAAACTCAAGAGTCTTTTAGTGATATGCAATATTGCATTCAAACTTTAATAAAGGTGTTCCTGTGTAGAAATAAAATGACCTTTTTGGAATGTGTTGCCATCCATTACATCATGTTTTACTACATTCTGTAAGTTTAAATGTTAAGTACTGCAATAATTCTAAGTAAATCTAACCTTAAATTCATCATTGAGAATTCTCTTGTTATTATGTTTTATCTCGTCGTATGTTGTATTAAATTCAGATCTAGCTATAGCTGTATGTCTGTAGGTAAAGGATTCCATTAGAGCCACATATAGAAGTCGATATTGCTCCTGAAACAACAAAAATAATACTTAAATGCTGCTCGATCCCTAGTTTGCCTCTGTGTTTATTTGTAGAGTTATAAGTAACATTTTAGTTTTTGTGTACAGTTTATTTCATGTTCCGTGTTGCTCTTGTTCCCGGAATCTGTCGACATTTGTCTGGCTCTTTGGTTTCTTTATTTTCTTTCTTTGCAAAGAGGTTTTATTAGCAAATGGATACAGTGAGTCAAAGACTTTTAAAATGATTTATTAATATATTAGATTTTAGTCTGCTTTTTATGTAGACGTAATTTTAATGACATAGAGATAATGTATGTATTTTAACATTTCTGTATTCCGTTTATCTTGTTCTTAGTAAGATTAGAATTACTACCTACTATTGTTATTTTATCAGTTTAAAATTACTACCTGTTATTGTTATCTTATCAGTTTAGCAATAAGCTACTCACCACGTTTTGTACCATTGTCATTCTGCATTCTCGCATTTTTCTTACAAAGTCCTGAACATCTACATGTGTTGCTTTTTTGCCATATTTGTACAACGAATCTAATGCAATGTAAGTTCCCGTTCTACCAACGCCAGCGCTATAAATAACAAAAACATATTCAAATTCATGTTTAAAAAGAATGCACAATGACCATTTTTCTCTTTCATTTATCTTAAAAGTTATTTGAAGATACCAAAGGGGCCGACAGAAATTGTTAAGTCAGTAGACAGACAAGGCCATGTCCAATTAAATTAAACGAAATGTTCTTTACATTGTAACTACAGTTATTGTCTATCGTAGACTGTCGTCCGCCTATGATCAACGTATATATCTGTGACCCAAGATACATTTGTTTATTGGTGTGACCCTGAAGTCATGTATGTCCAAATTTATAGAAGATAAAACTTGCTTGATACAGCATCTAATATAAAGCCAACAACAACAACAAGACAGTAGCTCGTACATTAAGAGAGGTTTGATATAAAATTTAATGTGAGACCTTCAACAATGAGTCAGTTTTTAACACTTTAAGGCCTTAAACAAGGATCCCACACATTACAGGAGGTTTGATATAGCATTAAATCTAAGGCCTTAAACAATGAATAAGTATCTCACACATTACAGGAGATTTGATACAGCATTAAATGTAAGGCCTTAAACAATCAGCTAGTTTCGCACACATTACAGGCGGTTTGATACAGCATTAAATGTAAGGCCTTAAACAATGAGACAGTATCTCACACATTACAGGAAGTTTGATAAAGTATGTAATGTAAGGCTTGTACAATAGGTAAGTATCTCACACATTACAGGAGATTTGATATAACATTTAATGTAAGGCCTTAAACAATGAGTAAGCAGCTCACATTTTACAACAAGTCCGATAGAGCATCAAATCTAATGCCTTAAACAACGAGCCAGTAGCCCACACATTACATGAGGTTTGATATAGAATTTAATGTAAGGCCTTTAACAATGATCCGGTTTCTCACACATTACATTAATTCTGATTTATGTGTCATAAATATTTACACCATATCCTTTCTTTAGATGATAAAAATGTAATGCAAGGCCTTAAACAATGAGCCAGTAGCTCACACATTACAGCAAAATTTAAACAACATTTAATGTAAGGCCTTTAACAATGAGACAATGTCTCACATTTTACAGACAGTTTGACAGAACATATTGGATTATGTCATCCAATTTGTAAAATCGATAACAAAACTGTCAAAAGTGTAATATTTAGATGCGAAATAAAAAGTCACCTGCAGTGAACAAGAAGTGGTCCTGGTTGTGGCGAAACTGTAGACATGACTTTCCTGTGAAACTCTACTAACTCTAATATATCAGGTACACCGTGATCAGGCCAGCCAGTGAAGTGATATTGTATAACTTTCCTCGTTTCTGATGTCTACAATTCCAAAAATATACAAAATATTTTATTTTCTTCCAAAACATTTATATGATGTGACAAAAATCATATTGTGATATTCTGACTTAATAAATTATTTTTATTTCGCTATTTCGCATGTATTAAAGCATTTACAATTGTATATGTCTAAAGAATTAAGAAGCTGAATTTTATAGAAAAATGGCTTACATTTCGGGTTCAATATTCGACCTAAACACTTTTTTGATTAATTTATAAATGATTGTAATTTTTTTGGTTAATAATGCTTACAATTATTACAGATAAGTTAGTTTAATAACATTTTGGACTGATCGGTTAACGGTTGTATCTTTATATTCACATTTTATATAGCTTTTTACACTGAAAACTTAATCATTTACAGAACGTGTCGTTGCCTTATAATACCGTAGGGAAATCAAACAGAGACTTTACTGTCAAACTGGTTCAAAAAAATAATATAAAACTGTGAGATGTTTTTCACTTAGGAAGTGTAGAATCTCCAGAAAGAAATAAATGTTCTTAAAATAGATACTACAATTTTGTTTTATGCCTATATGCACTTAATATGGTGAGATGATTCTCGACTCGAATATTCTTTATGGGAACATACTTCATAAAATTCGTCACGGCCCTGACAGTATTCTATTAGTAAAGACGTCCCAACAGACTGAGACGTAAATAAGCGTTTCTCAATTTCAATAGAAACAGAGGTAAAGAATTAATATTGTATATAAATTTAGAAAGATATCAGATAATACTAATCACAGGTTTGCCATTCTTTCAATTAACTATGTAAATAGCAAAATTCACCATGTACGGTAAAATTACTGCTGTGGGATTTGCAGAGTTCATTTATTATTTTCTCTGATATGTAGAATTGTGATAACTACCTTGTGGGTTGAAATAGTGGGCCGAGCTTTTTTAACGTTTTGGTTTCGTGTGGGTTTTTATTTATTTTGTTATATTTTTGTAAACTATACGAAGGACTTAAGACCATTTTACAAAATACTATGCTGTTGTTAAAGTTTTGCTTAATAAACGCATCTTAATGATAATAAAACTTATTTTGGTAAAATTTTCATCTTTTCGTTATTGCAACAAAGACAGTTTTGGTTATCTTAACATTATCTCTAGAAATACCAAATTGTTATTTATCAGCGTTCATTATGTCATGAACTGTCTATTTCATCTGGCCATTTAATGTAACTAGAAATTAATAAAGTTTGACTGATCTTTCTATTTTTGGCCCTTGAGTGTCTGATGAAGGTAAATCCAGAAAAGCGCTTTTCACGCAGTAAAATTTGGCTATCGAATACTAGTAATAAATGTATGTATGATGTGGATCCTGTCTTTCTGACATATATTCCATATATTTTTGACACACAATCACACAAGATATGTGTACATGTTCTTGGTATATATAATTCAGTTTGGTTCTGTTTTTAATGTGCTCATTATTAAGATGTGTTAACAGAATAAAAATAATACTATATAAACAAGTCCACTTCATCAAGATAAAACTACAAAACCATATAATGAACTCAACAGAAAACAAACTTTACGAAAATCTATCATAAATATAAAGGTTTAACTTTTGTACGGTTCTATCTGCAGAAAACTGATGAACTACGGGATACACGTGTTACATCCATCCCTTTACAGAAAAGGTTTGAATAAAGCTCACTTTAAGCCTTTCCCTTTACCATTATATGACCAGTATAGGATTGAAAATTGCGAAGGGTGTCCTTAAACAGGCAGAAAATATTTACGATACTTAATTTTCCAGATCAAGTATACATAGTTGATTTCATTGAAAACGTCTAAAGACAAACAAACTCCAAATGTTTTTCTTGCGGGAAAATCATCCTTTGCACGAAATGATTGCATTATACAGCAGAAGACATTATCACATACAAAAGAGTATCTCGGTAAAAACAGAAATCAGATACAAAACTTTAGTCATGGGAGACATAGTATGATTGTCTATGAGACAACATTAAAAAGTCAATATTACAAACAATGGAATATCTACAAGTTCTCTCAAAATGTATTCAACAGCAAACTAAAGCTTCGATAGGTTAAATACATGATGTCCAATGTTGTCTATCTACGCCCATGACAGGAGGAACCCAAACCCAGAGGAAAGAGTTCTTCCGTGTGCAATACAATTAATGAACAGTTTCGTAATTCAGGGATTTTATTTTAAATTCACAGCGGGAATTTATGTAAACTGTGTGTGATAAACTTCATATCAGACAGGTCTGACAACTGGGCTCGTAGATACCCTCAGTGGTATCAACCTAGTGGTTTAAATATATATGATTACCAATGCTGTTTAATTATTGCGAATTTTTTATGTTGTGTCCCTAGATTAGATGCTTGCTTTTCTGTTTAGGTTCTAGTTGTATCCTTGAAATTCTTTTCTCAACATCTGATTTAGGTTTTAGTTGTATTAAAATAATAAATGTTAATTCACGATATATAAATCTTTCCCGTTTTTTCCTACGTTTTCATCCCTAATTGCAGTTTCATGAGATCTGATTCTTGTCCTTTCCCTGTAGACATAATTGTAAAACAAATTAGTTGTTTATACACTTATGTAGTTCCAGATGTTCGTTTTAGTAGCCTTTATGATGAGTCTACCCATGTTGCCCAAACTTAGGATGCAGTGGATGCATGTGTAATCAGTACTTACCTTTACATTACCAACAGTCATGTGGCGCACTGTGTATGTCCTGAGTTCCTTTATTTTATCCAAAGATATAAGAACTTCACAGTAACGTAATGGTTTTGTCTCTGGCCAGTACTTTTCACATTTTACCTTAAATGAAAATTCGATATAGGTTTAAGAAAACAATAGTTTTTTGTATTCTATTATATGATGTTTGATTAGTACTATTTTTTATTAACATTTATTTTTTTTTTTTGAATTATTTATAAAATTCTTTTTTAAAAATACATTTAGGCGATATGTAATTGAGGTTCAATCTAATTGAATTAACTATTTTGGATTAAAATAGTTTAAAATCAAATGCAGGAACAAATTTCAACAATATTACTGTCAATAAGCTTGTTTTGGGGGTTAAATAGTGTCTCTAGATTTTTCATAGGCTTTTTACGGTCAATATTTCTCTCAAAACGTCGAGTATTAACTGTGGTTTCATGAAATCATATTATATAGTATTTAGGATATATGCAATACAATTATAAAAAGAACAATAGAGGAAACTGATACAAAAAATATCAGAGGCGGACCCAGACTTTTGGAAAAGGGGGCCCACATTTTGTATATCCCATGATTCATCATTGTCGATTTCTAATGGTGATTAGGATCACAATTTACCTCAAACTTTTCCTTTTCTATCAGTTTGGTGTTTCAAAGGGGACCGGGCACACCCCTTTGATTCGCCCCTGAATATCAATTTATTTCAATGGAAAAGCCTAAAAAAGTTTTTTTTTAATCTTGCAAAAATCAAGATGTGACTTTCGTCCTCAGTAATATAACTTCTAATAATTTTATACACACGATTTTACCCACTGTCACAAAACAACTACTTAAATAAATATGTGTTTTGCAGCAGACACCGAACCAGTTACCAGTATTCTATATTTCTCAAGCTAACGAGTGCAGTTGTATTTTAAGAAGGACAATATTTATTAATTAATTTAATGACCCCCTTCTTCTATTGCAAAGATGTTTTAACAAATTAAGGCCATTAATGACAGCACTTTTTCAAAGCCATATTTAAAATAGGAAAATATTGATTATAAATACATAAAGTCGTCATCGCGAAATGGTTTACCAATATGGTATCAGGGTGTCTCAACCAGTAGACATGTTCCCCGTAATTCAACAATAATATTGACCTTTTTGGATTGACATTTACCAGATTAGATTTCAAAGATTCCACGACAGAGAAGGTGCCGCGCGCGAGACTGAGGGTGCTTATTATTCTGGAGCACCGGACCTTATGGTGTTTGTAAAGGAGTTTGTTGAAATCAAACTTTCTTCTTTTTGTTTAAGTTTTTCCTTTTTGTTTGTTGTTTGTTTCGTGTTTGTATCTTGTCTTTTTCGACTATCCTATTTGAATCTCCCACATGGGTCTTCTACACTGGACCTAGTTTAGAACTATGACAAAATTCTTCAGGCTACATTTTGGTATGTTTTTCAGGTGGGATAGGGGAGTATTGTTCTGTTTATAATTATATCGCATAGCCTCCATCGAACCGCCAACACAAATTTCTGATCGAAATATAAGGTAAAAATGCAACAAATAATAGTTCATATTAATTAAGCACTTGTTAAATGAAAAGAATTTTTTACTTTTTATCTATTATTAAAAATGAATTGTAAATGAGTCTACTTTGATGGAGTTCAATATTGAAGGAGGCGGTCACTGTTTTCAAATGTATGGTTAATAATGTCATTTCACTATTGCGAGATTCATTATACTGTAAAAGAATTTTAAAGGGTAATCTATCACAAGCAGCATCAGAATTAAAACATAGTTAAAGGTGAAATCCAAAAACATTAGAAGTACTCGTATAAACAAATTGAAATAGAAAGCAAACGCCAGTTGAATGAGTTCAAATGTTTATAAACATCATGTAGTACGAAAATTGAGGAGTTGTATTGTATAGCGAAAACTGAAATTAAAGTAAGTTTAACGTGGAAAAGTTTATACCATACAAGAGATTAAATGATTCGGTAGTAAAAGTTTATTGGCAATCTTAATAATGGCTTACTCTATATAGCAATGCAAATAAGTACCGTGTCCAACTTTAATTTAAAAAGCAAAACTACTCAAATAAACCATCACAAAAAAATTGAAAAAATATGTCTACAACTACAGAGAGAAATGATGTTTAACCAAGGGTTACATTTTTGAAAAATTTCTTGCTTATTTTTCTCTTGAGACTTTTGAATGACAAATAGAATAAATTTTTTAGTGTCATAATCTGGATTGACCATAAGGTATTCATGTTTTGAGGTCGGAATTACAGATATCGATTCAAAATAGCATAATTTCGTTTTTTGCATAAATGTATACCAGACATTTTCCTGGATAGAAATTATCTGGATTGAACAAAGTACCTTTTCTGTCGGCTTCAACTAGTCATTTTGAGAACATAAACGGTAGCAAATTATCTATAACAGAAACTCATTTGGACAGGAAATTATTTTCAATTCTTTAATTAGTTTCCTTCAATTACTGGCAGATAATAAATGATGTTAATACAATTATACATTAAGGAATGTTTTCGTCAACACATAATATAGAAAATTAATTCATAGTGATTTTTATTCAAACGGAACACGATAAAAATCTAACAATAAAAGCTTTATACTATACACGTTACACGATGCATGATTTCGATCACGCGTTACACGTTACACGCAAACTACACGCACACGATCCTCATGATACACGCACACGATTCACAATTACACGCATGTGATTTACACGTTACACCTTTTTGGGGAACCTTTTACATTTGTGGGAAAACTACTTCAGTTATAACTTCAGAATTTTTTCGATGGTCATCATGACTTGATTGACCGATACCAAAATATGACAGCAGGTATCTTCCAATATGTCGTAAATTCAATTCCGTTCATATGCCAGTTGTTACTACCACTTATTATGACTCACCACCGAATTTGGCAACACGTAACAAAACAGGTGCCACTAGTAGAGCAGGAACTGATCCCCTGTCAAGAACCCCTGAGCTCATCCCTGTTTTTTCTTTTTTGATATAAGGTATTCCCCTATGAATACGAAACTTATTTATTATGTATTCCCCTTTGACTCCAAATTTTTCTAATGCAATATAAAGTTTTCAAAAATTTAAAATGTCTTCTTCCATTCATTGTTACCTTAATGTGCAACAATTTAAGTGGCATGCACACCTCTGTTAACAGATAAAAAAGAAACAGTTCAAAAATATGTTTGCTGTTCTTTTTTCATAAAATTCAGAAAAAAAGTTCGCAAGCATTGCATTAACTTTCATTTCCGACTAGATTGAGAAAGAAATGAAATTGTCTTGAATGATTTTGTTGTCAGCAAGTGCTTAATAGTTCGCTTCATGTGTCCTGTAATGTAAGATTACAAGTCTCTACTGATAGAGGTTACATCATGAAATGTACATCTAGCATATTATGAAAATGAAAAGACATGGGGTACATGTCAGAGAGACTGCCCTCCAACCATGAGAAAACAAAGTCAAAGGGGCAGACAGAAATGGTTCAGTCAGAAGACAGACAAGACCATGGTCAACAAAATGAAACAAAATACAAATATAGAAAACACAACAATGCACTGAAAACTAAAGCTGGTGTTACACGAACCCTACAAAAACCAGGGTGAGTTCAGGTTCACGGAAGGGTAAGCAACTCCTGCTCCACTAGTGGCACCCGTTGTGTTACTCATTGTAGTAAAAACCCGTTGATATTTCAACTGTCTTGGTAATTGCAATTATTAGCTTATTGGTTTATGCTTCTTGTCTTACCCTAAAACAGTACCAATTTATAAACAATCGGTGTATATAAATTCTCTAACTCTAATACATAACAGAACGTGAAATTTTGAAGTAAACATGATTGATATAATAATTAACAATACAAGATTAAACAACGGTAAACTTGTATTTTGAAACCACAGGGTCGATGACGTCTGCTGGTGGACCAGAGGTCCCCGAGGGTATTCACCAGCCCAGCTGCCAGACTTGTCCGACATAAAATTGATCAAATAATGTTTACATTTTACTATATTAGAACTGAAAATATGGAAAGGTTTTTAAAGTTTTGCACCAAGTGTTGTCCCTACAGTTGGATTTGGCTTCCTATTTCGGTTTTGGGGGATTTGAGTACTTCTTTTACTATGTCTGGGTCATCGGAATTAATAGTTTACTCCTTAAAAAGTAAATTTGGCATATCAGAATTCACCATATTTATTTCATATTTGTAAACTTGCATTTATCATGTTTTATTACTTAGACACCACAGCGTGATTTACTTCAACCAGTAATTGCCCTTCATCACGAAAATTGTTCATTAAAACCTATTTTGGACTTATCATGTTTCTTTCTTTTTGCCTCTTAATAATGGCAAAATTGTCATCAATCCGGCGGTGTTATAACAATGATAAATGATATATTTGCCTTTCGTTAAGTTATTTGGGGATTTGTCTATATCTAGTTCTAGTGTTTGTCACGTGTCTTGACTGGTAGTCTTTCTTCGTTAACATATCGGTTTATTATCGTTTTTTATTAATCAAATGTAATTCCAGAAAAGTATTTTAAAAATTATAAAATTTCCCATTTCATTACTACGACTGCGAAAAACAAAGTAGCAGGCAAAAATGACGATTTAACGGATTGGTCTCCTAAAGATGGAATACCATAGTGTAAAGATCAAAATTTTAATTAAGAGAAATTGACAAAGACACCAACATACATACATAAATCTATTTTGAATTAAATTTGTAACTACTTACCTTGCCGTCTTCATATACATTGGCTAACATTACAATCATTCCCACCTTCTCTTGCCAAATCATTCTCCAAAAATCACGAATAGTCAAACGGTTCGGACCCTGTGCAGCAATGTAGGCTTTTCTTGATTCTACACTCTGAAATAAATGCAACAGTTACGCGATGATACAAAATATACAAAGCAGTTTACAGTAATCTATCTTAATGACGTTCTTCTTATGTGTATTTATGTAGAAGCATTCAAAAAGATATTTTCAAAATTAAACCAAAATAAAAATGTCTTCTGATCAAATTACTTACGTCTACAAAGTTAGCATTGATATAATCAGATGCCTTTTCTCCATGGACTGGTTCTAGGACAACTCGTGAATGGTCATCTAAAAAAAAACATTTCTTATTTGTTAAATGTCATATTAAGTAATTTCTTTACATATTCTCCAGTTACGTTAATATTTCCACATTAACAAACCCCTTAATTCATGAATTCTTCAACCATTTACGTAAAATTATGTACCATTCAGTTTTTAAAATTCTTAATAAATAAAGAGTGAATGAAGAAATAGATACACTGTCATCGGTTAAAATAGAACCCCTACAAAATTCATGCTATATAATGAGGACGATATTTTTTTAGAAAATAAGTTACCGGTATAGTTTGGTGTTTAACCAATGGGGATTAATATTGGGGTCCACTCAACTAAGATGTAATTCAAAAGAATAGTGATAAACTTAGTTCAAATCTGTTCAAACGTTCAATATCAGTCACTTCTATTTACTAGTAAAAGATGTTTCACTAAAATGCAATTTTCCCAGATGCATCTATTCAAGGGAGATACCAAATAGGGTTGCCTGTTATTGTGGTCTTAAAAATTGAAATCAACTTATAAGGAAGACTCAGCTCTAAAAAGCGAATATGTCATATTCGTCAGATAAGCTAGTCGTCAGATGATTCTATTCTCAAAATATTCTCCCTCCCCTCAATACCGACCCCTGGTGGCGGATTGGGGAGGCCCTCTAGTTGGGGGTTACCAGGTTATAATACAGAAAGCCTGGCCGTGGACCATAGTGGGTGACGTGTTTGGAGCTTTGTCTTCTTTTGTACATCTGCTCAACACTTGAATGTTTTTCATTTTTTGTACTGTCTTTCCTCAGCAAATGTTTTTCAGTTTTATCAAAGCTTTTCAATTTAGAAAGAGTAGCTTTGAAATGATGTGAGAAAGAGGAGCTTTGGTGTGATTTGTATGGGACAGTTATCCAAAATGTATAAATTACAGTATCTGCAGGTAGACGCACAAATATCCACAACAAAGGGAAAGATGTTGACGGCCCCAGAAATAAAAATTTGATGATATACAAATTGACACAAATAAGAAAACCATTTAAAACAAATAACACAAACATAAAAAAACAACATCTATTAAACAACTGATTCCTGGCTCAGAAAGTCAAAGGAATTATTTAATGGAATTAAACATGTTTGTGAGCTCTCAACCCTACCCCTTATCTTTAGCAGTAATGTGGAAAAAAGACATAAAAACACTCGCTGCGTTGACGATATACATTGAGATCTATATGTGTACGAAAACTCCGATCACAAATAATTTTTGTCCTCATTCAAATTCTAAGATAAATCAGATAGAATATTGAAATTTATTGGAACCATTGTAATTCTTCACTTTTAACCCATGATTACCCCAATAATGTTTGGCGATAAACAGATATATAGAATAGAATTGTTAAAACACTGAATTATATATGGTTCAACAAACAATTTCGACACTTTGGTGGACCTCGATATTATACTGTTTAAATTGTTTAAATTTTAAAAAGTAACATTAATATAGACTTAAAAAGACAGTTTCAAATAGAATATGGAAATACTTACAGGGAAAGGTTGTAAGGAAGCGGTTTTTAGCTTTATTCTCCGGTTTTTGTCCTTCTAGGTGAGGATATAGTGGAACATTTTTCAAAAACTGAAATAAATTGTGAAATTCATTATTTTGCATTAACACCTATAGAATGTCCAGTGGTAATACGATACTCCAATATCTTTTCTAAAGTGTCGCAAATGATTGAAATGTTGCGGATTCGTCATATTAGATTGGATATCAGTCTTTTTTGTAACTTTCAAGTTACAATTAGAAACGCACATAAGTGTTTAACGAAAGATAAACTTTAGTGTTTGCTGTATTAAAAAGCTTTTCAATAATATCCAAGAATATTTTTTAAACTTTGACCTTACCGACATCAATAAACCGAGTAAAGACAAAAACAAGAAGCTGCGGGTAGTAAAGATACATAAGGTACAGTTCGTCAAATGCAAACTTGACCACTACATAAAAGCAGTAAAGTCGTTAAAAGAAAATTACTTATTACTGTATCTAAGAAAAAAACAAGTTTTTTTATAAGCATATATTCTTATGCGTGTTGATACTCTACACTTCCTATGTTAAATTATCCAGCCCAGTGCGTTAATGAATATCTCTTACTGATAGAATTCAGCGGACATACCTCGAATTCCTCTTTATAAGTTGAATGATCCTGTTCCATACGTTGTAAATACTCCTTCATTGTGGATACTGGTATACCTCTCGGTTCTCTATCAACATTGTAGTATGTCTCGTCTGTTTCATTGCTAGTCATATGCATTTCTATTTCGTTGTCTGGACAACAAAAACAATGTCAATGTGGGTTTCTATTCTGATTGTTATCAAATAAATATAATTCAATATTTAAACGAAATAATATGGAATATACGTCAGAAAGACACGATCCACATCTTACATACTTTTATAACAGGTATTCAAACGTAAAATTTTACTGTGTGTAAAGCGCTTTTCTGGATTTACCTTCATCAGACACGATAAGGGTCTAAAATAGAAAGTTATGTCAAATTTGACGAATTTCTAGTTACTTTTATGGACCAAATGAAATGTACAGTTCATTAAGTAATAAATGCTGATCTATTGTTATATCTTTTACATGGTTGTTGACGAAAAAAATAATCAAATGACAAACAAAGATTTAATAGTTAATATTAACTAAGTAGTGTACACACTTTACCTGCATTTATGGTTCCATTACCATACATGACACTAGTCTGTTTATCAGCTTTCGCTTTTGTATTTTTTAAAGACTGTTTATTCCAGACACGTCTGCAATAAAAGTTTTTGTGAATATAATAAACATTTGTTATAACAAAGATTTGTATTAGCAGCTTAATTAATTATGTATACTTTTAAAATGTGATAAATAGGATTTTTCGCTGAAATTTGAAATCAGTCCTAAAAAGTTCAAGCCACATTTCTGTACAGATATACTTAGCAAGGTGCCCCCTCCGCTCCTGGGTTAAATCCTACTTAAAAGAAAGGCTCACTTGCAAAACACTAATATCTTATAAATTGTAAAATACAAATATGGTGTTAAGACCGAGGGTCGGTAAAAAAAAATAAGAACTAGCATCTAACATTTCGCTAAAGGCACCCTAAAGATAACAAATTTAGATAACATGGAGTTATAGAAGTTTTTGTGAGAGAGATATGGGATAGTTGCTACAAGTCGCTGCCAGTTAATATTCATTATTTTTGTTTTGGTTTGGTTCTTTTGTTCCTCTAAGACCTTCAAACTGGGAATACCAATATACTATCAAATGTAAGAAATTTACCTTAAAGAGCATCCTACAATTATCACACAAATGACAACTACTGCTGCTACAAGACAACCAATCACACCACCAGACATCTTTAAACCCTCATTGTTAACAGCTCTACCTACAATAAAACAATGCAAAATACACAGTTAGTTTAGTACAAGGCCAAATATGCTTTATGTTGTTCGATAGGTGAACTGCAATACGAGTCTTCACCAAGAATTGTCAATGAAGGAAACAAAGACAAACATTTTCTGGGTTGTTTATCAATAATAAAGTTGACTGGAATGCAAATTCGCGGCCAGATACGAGGTAACTGAATACGATGATGCTCTCGTTAGAAAACATTATAACTTACATTGTAGTCCGTGGAAACCATCTTGACAGCCAATCAGACATTTCCCTGTTACATGATCGCATGCAGTTTTGTTGTGACAGTGCCCACACATTTCTTTGCAATCATCACCATAAAAGCCTTCCGAACATGCTACAGAATAAAAGTAAGGCATAAGTAAATCATTAATTCATCAGCATTTTAACCGGATTTCAAACATTTTGACCTTAAGTTCTGCTGATGAGTTGTCAGTCAACGAAATGACCAAACAGTGCATCGAATTTAGAATACATTTATTGTAAACATTGTCTCATTCTTACTAGGCTCATTGCGAACGAGCGAACAATATTTTCTTATTGTTAGTATATTAAAAGAAAGAGAAAAGCTCTGAACAATAAGCCAGTTTTTGACATTTTGGAGATATGAAATATTTTACTTTAGCTTGAAGTGTTTTCATTTATTACACTTACGTATATTGCAGTGGGTTCCTCGCCATCCAGAACTACACTGTGCTGGGCAGTGGCCCATTACAGGATCACAAGACAAATTGTCATCACAATGTCCACATATCTGGGAACAGCCACTACCGTACAGACCAGACGGGCATTCTGTAAGTCATAGAATTTTTTTTAACAAAGGCAAATTGAAATATGATTAAAACAATCATGGTAAATCTTCGAGGAGTCAGTCAGCTATTGATTATTTACTCTAACCCATAAATCACTTTCAAAATGACGAAAGGGAAATCAGAAAGTAAAAAGCAAAAGATATTATATTGGAAAGTTAAGATTTGGTCGCAGAGCAAGCAGAGTCACTAAGTTATTCCTGAAGGCTTAGTAGGACTAAACTTATAATGTATTGCATATACTTTTCAATAATTAAAAGCTATTCATAATTGCCAGCTTTCTTCATTTGCTGGTAGTCTGATAACTGTCTTATTTAATTTTATCGTCGTTAGAAATGTATCTGTAATACAATTTTACGTACTTCTGTCACATTTCGGATCTTGAAATCCTGGTTTACATCCATGTTTACATTCTCCCGTCACGTGATCACATAGCTCGTTTTTACATGTTGTGCATTCTTTTGCACAATCATAACCAAAAGTGCCATGTTTACAAGCTGAAATATAAAATACTACGTCATTAGAAAGAAATATTGGTTAAGCGAAATGACAAGTTCATGTGGCAAGGATTTGGTTAATCTTTATGTCAGAAATCCCAAATCATCACATTAATGTTCGGACCTTTTCTAATTTCTCATATTAGGATAAGTTTATCTCAGGTATTATTGTAAAAGCTCAGACATTTTTAAATGTGACTTTTAACTTTTTTTATCAACTTTCATTGCATCCTATATTATTTCAATAGAGCAAACTTACGAGTACGACAGTGCATGCCGCTCCATCCAGGTCCACAACCTTTACTGCATTCTCCAGTGATATGATGACAGGGATCAAAATGGAGACAGTTACCACAAGCAACAGTACAGTTTTCTCCATACAATCCTTTGGTACATGCTAAAACATATGTTAGTTTTTATATTATTAGGCTGCACTAAATTAATTCTACGTTTAACGTCAACCTTCAGATCCAAAACCTAGGAGGGAGGAAGACAAATTAAAAACAAACAAAATTTTAAAACAGATTTGTTTATGGTCTGTCTCCTACATTTTCCAAGTAAATGTGTGTTTTTGCTTTTCCAACAATACACATACTGCATATAAAAGACATTTTTTCTTACAACAAGGATAGTATACATGTATATTTCATTAATTGATAGTAATGAAAGGCATTATAGATTAGAATTAAATCCGGACTGTTCGATTTCTATAACTTCCTTATTAAGAAAACAAAATTCTGTTTGTTTTTAATTTTTAGATGTTTTCCAAAACCAACGAGGGCGGTTGACGTTAAACATAGAATATTTTTACTGCAGCCTTAGACAGACTTGGTAACGTTTTGTTAATTTATAGTTATCTTTCCACCTTTCAAGATTCCTTTTAATTGCTTTCCATAAATTTTTCCATCATGATTTCTTAGTGTTTCTTCAAAATTTCTATGATTCACTTACTGAATAAAAGTTCATTTATCGCGTCTTTTCGAGATAAAGCGACGTTTTAGCACCTCTGTTGTAAATGATACAATGATACATACGTTCCTGACATAACGGCATAGCATATCCCGATTCACAGTTTCTTGGACATTCTCCAGTGTGTGAGTTACAGGTGTCACCTTCGTAACATTTCCCACATCTCAACTGGCAAGTTTTTCCATAGGTTCCATATGGACATCCTACAAAACGACAAATGACAAAGTTAAAAGTATACAATGTTGTATATTTTTTTTATTTCTTGGAAATCGTATTATTGTAGTAAATAAACACAGTCAAGACGAAAATTAAAAACGATTGGCAGTCTCATGTAAATTTGAAAAAAAAATTCATTCTGAGTGAAAGATTTATAGTCCCAGAAAATCACCTATGCCTCTTCATTACATTACTGAATCAAAAGCAGTGGAATTAACCGCCTTCCTTGATTTCTGTATCTAACAATTCCATAATTAACGTCCCATACTATGAAGTTATAGTGATAGATATTTTTTTGCATTTAGATCTGTTATTTCATCGTATAACAACCTGTTATCGTTTGTACATGGATAGGTAAAATTTTAGCCATGTATTAGAAATGTTTATTAGAACTGGAATAAGATGAGTTACGCACAGTTTGATATACCAAAAAAATAATGGAATTTTTTTAAACAATATATCATAATACGATTGCAGCCTCCTATTGCAGACTAACAATATTACATTATTTGATTTTCTGCTTCCGTTGACAATTTATGTACACTTGAAAACAATGCAGAAAATTTTAAAAACAAACACAGAATCTTCTGTTTGTTATACTGTATTTAAAAAACAATAATAATTAGAAGTAGACTGAATACATATATCGAGTATCAAGGTTTGAGACTTTGAATGATTGCTGTAAACTTTGTTAGTAACATACGATTGTTGCATTTGTCACCATAGAAACCCTCCGTACAGCCCATTGGACACGCTCCAGTTGTTTTGTTACAGTCTGTTAAATTAGCACAGTTATAGCATACTTCTGAACAATTATATCCGTATGTATATTGTGGACATGCTGTAAATATATATAGACAAATTAGATTTAACTATACAAGCATAGTCTACCGAACGAACATAATATTACGTCAGTGATAACAAGACTTTTTCACTTATGTCGACACAACAGATTTTCAGTTATCTCTTTCAAAAGATGCGAAATTAAAGTCTACGGTAGGTCTAACTTTTAAGGATCCGGTGGGATATTGGGCGTAAACGTAAAGGCATTTAGTTGTCATTTTTGGATATTATGAATATTATTTAGTTTAGAAGTGCATTAAAATATACATGGTTATGAATATTATATAGGTTAGAAGTGCATTGAAATATACATGGTTCGACGTTGTCGTAAGAACAGTTACACTGGTTTTCGTTGGATCAGATGGTTGATAAACTTATCGCTTCCTTACACAGATATTAATAAATTTGGCTGTCTTTCTTAACTTTTCATTGACAACACCATATTGAATCGTCTAACATAATGTGTTTGGTGACATCTCGTGTTCGAAGGAATCAGGAGCGTGCTTTCAGTAACTGCGAGCATTCATCAGAAAGGTATCCTCTTTTTTTTTGTATATTATATAAATTATAATTCAGGTACTCTTTTGTCGGATTGGGCACATTTCTGTTTGAATTTTATAGTTCGTCTGTTACTGCTTTTGTTTTCTTTTATTTTTTTCCTTTGACAACTCGTTGGAGGAGGGTACTACTTTACTAGTTTAACCCCACCTCATGTGCCTGTCCAAAGTCGGAATTGTGGTCAAAGGTTTATACTTATATTAAATATTTTGTTACGTGTTCATTGTTGATAATATTCAGGTTACAGCAGTATTATTTTACGTTTACATGTTTTCCATTTGGGGAGATTTAGACTTTTTACAAGATATTTCACACTTGATGAAGGCCTTGTAGAGACTTCTAGATTTGTAAATTCCCTCAATGTTTCTCTTGGTTAGAGTGCAGCGTCTCTGACATTTACCCCATATCATTACATTTTCAAAGATTGTATTAATTTTTTTTTTGCATATTGTTGTGATTATAATTTATGTTATTGATATTATCTATAATAAAAATATGTAAATATTAATTATTATAATGCATGCACATTACATTATATATGTTACTTTATAAAAAAATAATTATATTAAAAATTATTTAGAATTTTAAAATGGCGGCAATTACTGGTTGACATCATTGCAATTATCCCATTTTAAAAGAGATGTAAAAGCTTAGTTGCTATAACTTTATTTACGTTTCGTGCATCTGTCTCCAGTCCAACCGGCTGAACATCCATTTGGACATTTCCCAGTGATCGGCTCACATGTTTCTCCATTCTCACAATTGCCACATATATTATCGCAGTTTTCACCGTAAGTGCCTTTCGTGCATGCTGTAGGAAGAAACGTTTTCTAAATTTGTTGATGGTGAATATTTTTACAACAGACTGAACTTTTTTTACTGTAAAAACTAAATTTTGTCTGATTGGTGTAATTATTCTTTAAATAAATGCGATATGTCAGTATCAATATGGTGATGAAGCATTAAAAAAGAAATTGACATTTAAAAAAACAAAATCAAAAAGAATTTAGAAATAACACTAGTGTGGAACAGAAACTAAAGCTGTTTTGACAAAAATGTCATACGACAAAACGCTCATAATGGCAACTCCACATGTGCATACTAACCCATGTCACACTCCGACCCCATCCAGCCAGGTAGACAGCCACCGGGACAAAGTCCAGTTCTCTGATCGCAAGTCCCGCCTTTACAATGACAGAACCTGTCACAATTAGAACCATACGTCCCATACGAACAGACTGAAAGCAAAGGAACAATGCCAACATATCTGGTTTTTTAAAAGAAGACGCGATATAGTCAAATAAAGTAAATGTTTTATTGTTGGCACAGAATGTCAGCTATGGAAGACTATTAAATCTATTAACTATTATAAATACAATTAAGCAATATGTGTGTAATAGAACGCATTTTTACATTAAAAAAAGATCAAAGTTTATAAAAAAAACACCCATTTGTTTTTGTATATTTATTGTTGTAATCACAACAGTACACCTCATTTTCAATTCTGTTTGAATTTGAGCATAGAGGGAAAAACACCCTTTTGTTTTGTATATTAATTGATGTGATTACAACAGTACACCTCGTTTTCACTTCTGTTTGAATTTGAGCAGAGAAATACACTCTATATCCTTGCACTTTACTTCTAATACGACATCATATGTGCATTGCTCTGAAACTGAAGTGTATTTTTATAAGGTTGAAATATTTTAACAAAGGATGTATTACCATATACTTGGACTTCGCACAATTCTAGGTTAGCCCAGCAGGAATATGATGTTTTGGGACAGTTAGAGGAGTCTACCACTGGTCTCTGGTTATAAACTGTTACATATTGACCTCTATTAGTGCAGTTATCTAGATCCAAGATTGGAGGTGGATTGAAAAACATATCACCCTGTAAGTTAATAAAGGTTCATAGATCAACACTACTCTGTTCATTATAATGCTTCACTTACTAATTGAGTGCTTTTTGCTGTGTATGAATCTTGGACTTCCTATATTTTGCTTCTAATGCTACAGATGAGAGGTTACTCCTTGAAATGTACATATAGGATACCCGAATTCTCCATATTTATTCAACATTGGTAATTTTGTATTTTATTACTGTATTTCGAATGATGAAATATTTTCAATATCACAATTTAAAATATTAATAAATGTTGTTAGCCAATATTCATACCATTCCTTTATCTACAGCAATAAATGGTATTTAACAAAATTAACTCTATTGATATTGGCTGGTAATAATGACATTACAATACTCAGTCAAAGTAATATAATAGATAAAACATTTCACTTTGATGTTTGTGATAAACTTCAAATACGTCAGAATTTAATCTATGATACGAGTTAATGAAGTAGCACTATATATGGAAGCACTGTATTCCATTTTAATGTCGCCAATACTTTAAATACAACACAAAAACATAAAAGCTAATGTAGATTGTGATTACCAGTTACTATGTTTGTGGTCGCAAAAGACTAACATTGACGACTTCCATGTTTGTGGGCGCCAATGATTTATGCTGACGATATCCTTTCTCTTTCAGACCACATAACATAAACTCTGATGTTTAAAGACTTACAAGACGGTCAAAAAAGATTAAATCGGCTCAAGAAGGGAGTTAAATTTATATATTGCTGCATATGAATGATTAAACATGTGGCTGAATTAAAAACATTTCAAAAGCTTAAAAAATCGTCTTCAAAAAAGTCAAAGGAGAAATATCACAAACACCTTTATATACATTGTAAAAAATTAGGTTAGACGGTTCTGATTGTGTATTTGATCAATATTCTTTTAGTTTATGACTTAAGATTGCTTTTTTGAATCTGTTGTCACTTGCAATAAATACCGGGATTTTTTTACTCCCGAAAATAACAATTGCAAAAGATTGTTAAATATTATTGATTATTTCTTATTAAAATACCTACCAGTTCTTTGAATACAGGGCATAGGTACCGGTTTGAATTATATAACCACCACGACGGTTGCCAACTAGTTGAACAATGACTGCTAACACGTCCGGATTACATGATGAGTTTGTCCAATATTTTGTATATAGTTCTATAGCTCTTTCTTGAGTTTTTATTGTGTACAGTTTTGTGTGTTATTGTTACATCTTTTTTTTTTGGTAATGTGTTGTCTATCCCATGAGTTGCTATCTTTGATTCTACTTTTTTGCAACTGTCATTTTGCATTATAGCATTCAATACAAAAATCAAGTTATGAATAAACATCGCATCCTTCTAAAATCCAAATACAATAAGCCAACATTGGCTGACATTCATAAATGCAAGCTCGATATTTTAAGTCAATTTCTTCGGTTAGTGCAGTGCTAATACCCATTAACAGATGGTAAGACAAGAACCTCACCAATTTATTTAGAGACGCACACACAAAAAGGTGCCTTATTAAATATGTGCTATAACTGAAAGCATTCTCAGGACACTATTCCAGTAATAATCAGTTAGAATATGTTAAAAAAAAAGAATAAGTACTGTGATATCAAAAATAATCATACAAAAATAAAATTCAAATTTGAAACTTTGAAGATGTTAACAACTTTAATCAATGCAACAATGTACATATAGCATACCTAAATTTTCCATATTTATTTAACAATGGTAATTTTGTATTTTAATGGGTTTTTTAGTTTATATATGTGCATATAGGTAATGTTACTATATATTACTAAATAATGAATGAGATATCACTTATTCAACCAGAGTTTGTGCAATATTTTGTATAGAGTTTATGTAACTCTTTCT
>JARWCS010239341.1:0-13509 GCA_034783895.1 Geukensia demissa
TTTTGAATCTGCCGCACGCCCACTTCCTGTTTGACGCAGGCGACACATGTCTTCCGAGGAAGACCCAATACTAAGTTATGTAATTGTTTTAACTTCTTTTGTGATTTTTTTTTGTAAGATCTGGTACCAATAAAGGATACTTTAAGGAGTTGTTATAATTCATAAGTTTAAACAGAAAAACTTGAATAATAAACTTTTTTCCTTGTGAAAAATTTGTGAATGTGAGGTATGATCACAATAATAGCAACTTATCATAAAAACTGTTTAACATAGGAAGTCAAAAACTGATGTTCATATTATCTGTGGCCAGAAATTTGTATGTCACTCTCTGGACACTGCAAAAAACAAGAATCAATCTAATGAAGTGTTCAAAATCCAAAGGTCACAACAAAAAATATAAAATGATCTTAATCACATAAGTGATCATGTTAAATGGCATGTTAATTATCCAAATCTCTGAGTGCAGCTATTGAAGTAAGCTTTTCTTAATATGCCACTTAATAGTATAAAATATCTGAATTTTTTGCTTTTTAGCTCATCTGACCTAGAAGGACCCACCTCCCCAACCAAGATGGCCATCTCAGCCAGACTTAGTTTAACTTAGGACCCCATAGGAAATTCATTAAAAAAATCTTGTCTGAAACTGGAACCAAACATTGGCGGAATGGTCACTAGGTGAGTCCCTTTCAGAATTGTATCCTATGACCCCAAAAATATTAAACCTTGCTCTGATTTATCTGGGTCAATTGCAATCAAGTGGCACTGGTGAAGTTCCATACCTTCTTGAGAACTTTTTAGCTCACCTGGCTTTTTTGGACTAATAGGCCATGTGAGCTTTTCTCATCACTTGGCGTCCATCATCTGTCCGTCCACAATTACAAAAAAATCTTCTCCGAAACCACTCAGCCAATTTTGACCAAACTTTGATGGGATGGTCTTTGGGTGGTCCTCTTTTAAAATTATGTGCGATGACCCGACCTTAAGACAAAATGACCGTCAGGCTAAAAATAGAAAAAAGGGGGGTGAAATTTGAAATATCTTCTTCTCTGAAAGTATTGAGCCAATCTTAGCAAAACTTAGCTGGAATGTTCTGTGGGTGGTCCTTCACTAAAATTGTGTCCAATGAGCCCAACCTCCAAACAAAATGGCCGCCAGGCTAAAAATAGAAAAAAGGGGGGATGAATTTCAAAAATCTTCTCCTTTAAAACTACTGTGCTAATCTTTGCCAAACTTTTCATCATTATCCGTAGATGGTCTCCTTTCGAAATTGTGTCCAGCATTTCCAACCTCCAACCAGGATGGCCACCCAGCCGAACTAAGTGTTATATAGAACCCTATGGGAAATTTGCACTGCTTACACAATTAGAACCTTACTTAGGTGGAATGGTCCTTAGATTGGTCCCCTTTATAAATATGTTAGATGAAGCTACCCGCCATCAAAGATGGCATCCACAGCCGAACAGTTTTATGTAGGACCCTATGGGAAATTCATGAAAAAATTTACAAGTCTGGAAACTACTTAATTGGAACCAAACTTTGGTGGAATGATTCCTAGTTGGGTCTCTTTCAGAATTTTGTCCGATGACCTCACCCACCAACCAAGATGGCCACCCCAGCCGAACTTAGTTTTACAAAGGCCCATATGAGAAATATATGAAAAAATCTTCTTGACTGGATGTATTTCCTTCATTGGCACTTTACTTAGTTGAAATGGTCCCCAGGAGAACTTCTTTCAGAATTTTGTTTGTTGACCACATCCGCCAACCAAGACAGCTGTCTTGGCCCAACTTAATATGACGTAGGACCATATGGAAAAGTCATAAAAACATTTTCTCATCTGAAACTTAATTCCATTGGAACCAATCTTTGATGAAATGGTCCCTAGATGGGCTCCCTTCAGAATTGTATCGGGCATGCATCCGCCAACCAAGATGGCTGCCTCAGCAGAACTTGCTTGTGCTATTCAAACCATAGTGAATTTGAGTTTTTTGAAATGGTTTTAATGTAAACTTTATTTTGGAAACTGTATGACAGGTGAGCGATGACAGGCTCCTGGGAGCCTCTGTTTAGAACTTGGTCATGTGTGTTTAATATTTTTCTTTGTTTACTATTTTTGTTTTTAATTATTGTTAAATTTTGTGATTAATTAGATAGGGAGTCAGCATTTATACTGAAAACATAAATCTTTGATATATTAAGTACATGTTTTCCATTATTTACTCGGTTACTAGTCTTTATGTGACTTAATCAGTCAGTCATTCCTGTATTTAGCTGCCCGACTCAGTAACAGTCAGTTGCATATTGACATTGTTACCAAATTGTCAGCATCATTTTTAACAACCAGGCTGCCATGCAGCAAGACACCACATTGCTCGCGGTTACAATACAAATGTGGGATTGAATTAGTTCGATTAGTATAATGGTATTATTTCTATTTTCCTTTATGTTAGTTGTTATATCTGCACTTCGTCCGAGTATTGAATAAATTTAAGTTAACATTGATTGATTAATTGATTAACACCACGTCGACAATATTTGTGACATCATACATAATATCGATTAAAATACATTGATTGTTTTATTGTTTGTTGTTTAACGTCCAGTGCAAATAATGCATGCATATTCAGAACGTGAACGAGTCACAAACAATAAATTATAAAAGGGGCTAGCTGGGGTTAAAGCCGGGGAATTCAATAGCCACAGGATGCCAAATTGGGACTGTTTGGGTAGGGACGGGAAATTTAGCCTAAGCAACTGGTCACCTACAGACCACTCATTAAGAACTATTACAAAGGGATCTTTAACGTGCTGAGAGCGTGGTATTTTCCAACCAACGGACGCTTCTTTAGGAGGGGTTCTACCTCCTGGCGGAAAACCGAGCAACCAATTTCTTTATTCCACTTACTCTCGGGATGGTTGATTATTTACACATCCCGCCCAACCAACGGACGCCCCATTTGCAAGGAGATAAACCTCTACTAATGTCTATTTTACTTCCCTTAAATAATTGAAAAATGAAGCTGGTGTTTTTTTGTAAGCAATTACAGTAGTTGTGCATTCTAAACCATCATACGTCCGTATAAAGGACTTTTTATTCTGTCTGCCCTTTTGTTCGCCTTTCACAATCAGACTGTCCATTGTTGAAAAAATTTCAGCATTCATTGTGATATATTTTGCTTTTAACATCTTTAAGGTGTGTTCATTAGAATGGTCAAATAACGGCTGACATGATGATTAATTTTCTGCTGGATTGGCATAATTAGTTGTCTTATTTCTACCTTGTCTTACCTTACCCTTTATGAGCTTCTGTTCCCACTTCTGTTTTATAATGGAGTTCGTGGAGTCAAAGACTTTGTTCCTTTTGTTTTCGTTTTATCGTTTTTGTTTTTTTTTCACTCTTTGGATTATGCAATCTTTTGATCTCGCACATGGGTATTTTACACTGGACTTAAAAGGGACCTGTCTAGGTTTAATGTAAGAAATAATTCCCATTTTTATATATTTATTATAGGAAAATAATTAAATCCTTTTTCTCAAATAAACGCTCTTGTTTTTGAAATGTCCCATTTTTCATTTTTTATCGTTTTGAAGCATATTTTATTAAAGTGGGAAAATATGTGCACACACACGAAACAACTTTAAATTTGGTAAAAAAGGTGGAATAGGACATTTTACATATCATATCAAAATATTATATTGTTCATGAATGTGTTCGATGTTTTTTCTAGGAATATGGTTAAAATCACTGGAAATCTACCATTTAGCTTTTGTTGTTGACTAGGCGCAGAAGGTGACCACATAATAAGACCATAGTGCAAGCCTTTACCTGATATAGTTGACATTCCTTATTCCCTATTAAATACTTTTCTTTTGGTCATATTTCAGAACGTTAAAAATACCCACATATTTTTGGGTCCAAAATATGGCCTTAACGCCCGTTCTCCTTTGGTTCGCAAATAATTGGACTTAAGCATTTAGTAAGAAAGGGAAAGCACTGTCATCAGGGATTAACATACAATTGTAGAAAGTTCATGTAATTTAGGAATCCAATAAGTATTCAGTATAAAATCAGAAAATATTGCATACAAGGGATGACCAGAACAAAAAATAAGACAACTGTACATGTGGGGAAGACAGAATAATATCCTACCAAAATCAAGAATTTGGGGTTAATACAATAGATTGATTGACTGTTGGTTGCTTAACTTCCAGCAGGAAACATTTTATGCATATTCAGGACGATAATAAGTTCAATAGTTATCCAAATTATCAAAAGTGGGGATGAGGTATGACACAACAAGACAACGGTTTTTGACTGCCACTGGAAAATGTGAGTAATGCGTAGGGACGAAACATTCAGCTTTTTTGTAGCGGCATGACCCTTCACTTTTTGTAATCTACAAAAGGGATCTTTTACGTGCAGGCAGCGTGGCATTCTCCATACACGTTACCCACTACAATCCACGTAAAGAATTTTCGTATTATGATCCCCCCCCAACGAGAGTGATCCCCCTATCCGCCACCTGGGGATTGCGCTGCGTCAGCTCTGTGCACGTGGGTCGAGCCCTAGAGACCAATCCGGTGCCCAGAAATACAATTGAAAGTTCACATCCTAAACAATTAAAGACATTTTCACTGTTAAACTATCTACCCATACGTCTTCGTTCAGTTGCTGGGGACCGGAGCGGTCTCCAGGGCTCGACCCACAGAGCTGACGCAGCGCGAACCCCAGGTGGCGGATAGGGGAGGGCTTCTCGTTGGGGGGTTGCCAGGTTATAATACAGAAAGCCTGGCCGTGGACCATAGTGGGTGACGTGTTTGGAGTGTCACGCTCCTTGCACGTGAAAGACTCCTTTTGTAGTTTTCGAAAAAGAGTAGGTTTTTGCCGCTACAAAAGGCTAAATTTTATGTCCCTACTCATCACTCCCTTTTTCCAGTGGCAGTCAAAAACCGTTACCCTGTTGTGTCCCATCCTACCCCTTTTTCGATATTGATAATTGTTGAACTTGTTCTAGTCCTAAATATGCATGAAATATTTGCCACTGGACGATAAGCAACCAACAATCAATCAATTATCTGTGTTTCTTATTACAACTTTTTATTCAAAAAGTATTACGACATATAAAATATATTAAAAATCTGATTTAATTTTGTGATGAAATACAATAACTGATACATATGTAAATATTGTGAATTTTACCTTGTAGTCCGGAAGTTGCAACTTGTATAACTTCCTTTCCATATGAATCAATCAATAACATGTACCAAATTGCAAAAAAACACTTTCCTTCACTTAAAAATCTACTTTCGTAATGTTTAAGACTGGATTATATTTGACTCTGTACATACAACTATGCCACTCATACGGTGAGAAATGAATTACTGCCTTTCAATGAAACTATTGAAATAGGAGATGTGGCATGATTGCGAATGAGACAGCCATCCAACAAATGACAGTCGAATTTAAACATCCACAGGTCCCACTACGGCCATAAATAATGAACCGGAATCCATACCGTAAAGAAAGCTGTAAAAGACCCCAAAATACAAAACTGACTATTAGTAAAGACATAAAAGTAGCGTTATCAAGACATCAACTTGTAGCATAATTATGATTGGCATTGCCTTATAGAATTTTCATAAAAATCACAAGATGGACACTGGTGCATATTTATCAATTATTGATGTTTAAGTCGTGCCGCACGTCATTGTGTGAATTAACTCGTGAATAGTTGTTGCAAATTGTATTATGGTAATGAGAAAGAAAAAAAAATCTAAATTAAAAAATAGGAGGTATTGTTGTTCATGGTGTCTGGGTTTAAATATTAGTTACTATTTTACAAGTCGTGATTCCAATAAATTTTACGACAAGAAGTAGTTTACTTTTGATATCCGATTTTATTTTATGTAATAGGGTATTCCTCTTTCTACGTCATAGTTAATTTTTAAGCTTGTTTCATTCGTCCGTGATTTCGTTTCCCTCAAATTTAACAGGGAAAAACCTTTATATCTTTCATCTTAATTTAATCATTCTATCTATAAACTGTGATAAAAATGAATCTTTCCTTTGTGTTTATCAAATAACTAGCAGTTGCCCGGATCTTAAGGGCAAAGAGAAGTCCGTTCTTTCCAGTAATGTACTGATGAATTTGTTGTGTATGATAATGATGAGAATATTTTAATTATGAAAATAAAATGAATAAGGAATTTTCTTTTTTCTCTTTTCGTATTATAGTATTTGTTCACGTTTTGCTAAATTTCAGAAATGCCCTGTAATGAGTAATTGCACTCACAGCAATAACCATTCTGTTATTTGGTTGATAAAATTGCACTTGTCAAAGAACAATTTTAAAGTTTTTGATAACGTTGAACTACCTACCTTATTTTTTTATTTTTTTATTTTTTAAATTTGTAAAAATCTATTGTAATGGATTTATTTGAATTTTAGTTCGTTATTTATAATGTTTTGATCTCGGACTTTCTTGTTTTCGGTTTTACTGATTAGAGGTTTCTCAATGAGAAGACCCCCGAGGGCGGCCGGGGTATAGAAATAGGCCGTTCGGTTTCTCCGCCTGCAGGTAGAACCCCTGCTTAAGGGGCGTCCGTTAGTTCGAGCGGGATGTATAAATACTCGAACTCCACTTCTCAAAGGTTGTGCCGGGGAAAGAATAGGCACTAGGTCTCTCCGCTGAGTAGCCGGGAGTAAGTTTAAAGGTGGTCCGGGTTCTCTACCAGCTGGTGGCAGAACCTCTCACCACGGGCACCCGTTGGTTAGATGAGATGTTTAGTCTATTGGAGGAGTCGTAAAAGTTAGTCGTATGTTACGAGAAATTAATGCCATGCTCTCAGTAGTTTAAAGAACAAGTGCTCGTAATGAGAATATGTTTTAGCAAGTTGCAATACCCACATCCTGTCGCAACGAAATTCCCAGAGTACTCTCCCCTATCATGATTTATTGATCGTTCTGAATATGGTAAAAGTTAGGCAACAATCAAGTTTAACTTTACCGTTCTATAGTATAGTCAGATAGTAAATTGGTGCAAATTATAACCGTTATAATGACTCGCTGGGCTAAAAACGTTCTTCTTACATATTGGTATATAGGGATGTGCGGTTTTTTGTGATCATTTATCGACTTAAAGAATATGTTTCGGTATTACCTTTTCTGTTTATTAAGAACATATTTGGGTTAAAATTTCCTTGATATTGCTTTAGATTCAAGCAAGGATTTAAATATATAAAATTTATGTTATACACAATTTATTTTATACTGGAACACTAATTTCTTATTATTTGATTTATTGACGGAAAGAGGCATTTGTTCGAGTACATACGTCATGCCACGGTATACATGTAGCTTTGGGTATAATTGTCATATAATTTGGCATGATTTTCCATGAGATACCCATCCACCCAATAACAGTCTAATATACATTGCTGATATTTTCTTGGGTACCATTTTTATTTTCGTAAATTCAACGCGCATGTTAGCGAATTAAATCCGGTCGTTTTGGGGACATCATGTTATAAACAGCCCTTTAACATCAATATCAATTTCTTACCCACAAAATGTCTAATTCTGTGCTGTTACCAAATCAATCTGTTATATTGGCGTATTTATAATAAATGCACTCAAGTTGTCCGCGTTAAGCGGAAGCGTACGTATTTTACCTTCAACGAAAGTGGCACACCAAAAACCTCTAATTTGTCATTTGTAATTAAAAATTGCGTTTCATTACAATGTGAAAATTTCGGAGAAATATCTGAATATGGTAAATAAAGTAGTTTACTTACAATACAATACTTTTATTGCCAAACTTCTCAAATATAAGAAGATTTAGTTACAGACGAAGTCTTGTTTTTGGAATATACTTTGTGCATATCCGACGGCTTTAAATATCTTCTGATTATTTACAAGGATTTGATTGAAACATTTCATAAGATTAGATTTATACTTTTTACATGCCTATATTAAAAGTTTTTAAAACTTACCAAAAAACGAATTTCTCCTCGCCTTACAGCCGTATGTCGTGTAAACTATTTCATTCATTGATATTTTCGTATTTGTATAGTTTTAATACCGATCCTAGAATGAAACAGGTGTAGAGCATCTGTCATATCTAAAACGTGATATTTTTGAAGTTTTTACAGATTTTATTTACTAGCAGTGTTAATGGGAATGATACCTAGCCAGTAATTCGGTGCGGCCTTCCTCTATAGAACCTTAATTTAATATAACAAAATAATAGATGTAGATGTCAAGGAGAAAATCCGAGAGTTAAAATATTAAATATATTTTCATTTAGTAAAATTGGGAAAGAATTAACAATCGTTCCTATATTTTTCTGTAAAAACTGTGATACGTACAGAAAAATCCGAAAACGAACATATGCTCGCTCTCATAATTTCGTCGTCCAGCAACGATAATGATAATAACGTCGCTTGAGATCGCATTTAACTGTATACATGTATATGTGTATATTTACAAATGTAGTTTTTTGGCTGCTTCTAAATATTGTAAATTATTGAAATGATGAAATACGTAGGAGATCCAACAAAAAAGAGATTGAAATGTGTTCGTAAAGAATAAATATCAATGAGAAAACATCAAACCACAAAATAACAAACGTGGAGTCCCACTGTGACGAGCAACGAAGCTCCTATTGCAGTCAAGATAAATGGTTTAATAGTAGCAAAGTTAAACAAATATTTAGCAAATAATTCATGACGAACAGGGCAGTCATCTCCAAAGGGTATATGTACTTTTTGAGATGACTAGCCGGACACCAATTTTTGTAGATGACTGCCCGGTCCATAAACTGCTGTTTGGCCCTCAAAGCCATGAATCATTTGTTATATTAAACTTATAAACTATGTCTTAAACTCTGTCTTATGGACAAAGAACCCGGGCTTCCTTATAACAAAGTTATATGAGTATTTCATAGAAAAATGATGTTCTTTAACATTCTTTTCATTTTTGCCATTCAATATATTCTATATCAAAGTGAATGATAATTTTCACAAAGTAAACAATATTCTGCCTCGCTCAACGATGCAAACCTAGAAGACATTTTCGGCACACATCGTAATTGTAAACGCGCGTCCGGAATCAATGCGGTAAAATTTCCGGCATTTTTTTCTACGTTTGGGGAATTTTGGGGATGTTATGCGATCTCCTTGACAGTTATTCCCGAAATCCCCTATTCGCTCAAATGATAGGTTTACATGTTAAAACGACAAAATTAATGACACATAATTAATTAAAAGCAAAGCACAGGGGCTATTCACACCGGCTTCAATAGCCAGAGGTTCTAACATTGGACAGGCGTAGGCAACATGCGACAATTTAAATAGCTTTGTTGAATCCAAAACTTGTCCCTCTTTTAAACTATTGTTGGAAAAAAGAAGAAAAAAAAAAAAAAAACACGACAGCTTTGACTTCCATAAATTTCATGCTTTAAATAAATCATCTTAGATAGTCAAGTACTTTGAATATCAGTTTATCACTCTAAGTATGCAAATATTGTAATTTGTTCGTCAGTCGTATTTCCGCTTTTTAAATAAAACACATTTCAATTAATCATAAAAAACCATTAAAATTGTTTATATTGCTGCAATTTAACACGTCGCTAATATGATATATAACAATATAATGGAAAAAAGATTAGAATGATATTACACATGAAAATAAAAAAAAAATGTTAATTTTTTGGAAATATCTGAAAATTAAAGAACATCATTTTTACTAATTAACTTAGTGAAAGATATTTACCCTCATCATGAATGTAGCTATAATCCTCAAAAGTTCTTTTCTGTCTGCAGCCAAAGTTCAATTGTTATTCCTGAGCTATATTAAGATGTTAACAAAGTGCCCTTTGAAAGCTATATGAAATAGATTTGTTCCAATATTCATAATGATAAGCAGTAGTAATCAATACTTGTCTTAAATTGTCAATTGTTGTAATTATCCAGAAAATCAATCAAGTCACGCTTTTCCCAAGGTAATATTAAGCTGAACCAATAGCTAATTATTTTCCAGAACAGGTGAACGTTATTCAGAATTAACACAAAAATGCACACTGAAAATGTCAATTCCCCAAGTTGGAACCAAAATGAAAAAGTATTATTTGCTAATACTTATATATATATCTATAACTGTATAAGTTCCACGTAAAGATTATTATTCCGAAGAGATACATCGTTTTGCAACTATTAAAGCGTTTATCTTGGCTGGTAAATGGCTACTGCGATACAGAAATAAAAAAATATTGACATTAAATTCATCAGGAACGAGTACAGTTATCTGTTATAACTTGATGTTTCGATCACTATACATCTAAAAGCAACGGATGATTTGATCTGTACCGATGCTTAATTAAACTACCAGCAAGAAGTGAGAGATATTTCACTAATGTATGAAGCAGAGTTCCTGTAAACAAAATTTCATTCACAGAAGTTACGGTAAGTATCAATCAAGATGTCAAAACATATCAACTTCATTGAACATGGGTGGTACACTGCTTTTCAAGATTGACAACTCAAAAGCTAAAATCAAGTAAAATTACTAAACAGACTGTTTCCAAATACATCATGTTCTTTGTCCGAAATATATCACAGTTTTTATGTTTATACAGGATAACTTAAAACGACGTCCCTTTTAAACTGGCAAGTGTTATCAGCATATAATGTCATTTAATGTAAGTGCTTCTATACAACGATCGGGATCGTATGACGTTTTTATTATCATCTATCAAAGTGCATTTGATTTCATTTAATGACGTAGTGCACAGTAAATCTTTGTTTCTCCTTCGTAAGACTTGCCTCTTTTATCGAGGCTCTTGAGTAGGTTTTACATATAAAATTAAACAATAGCTACAAGCATGCATATTAAACTGAAATTTCATCTGGTGTAAAATGTATAATAATATTTTTCATTTTTAATTTTTTTTATTTTCGTCAGTTGTATTTGTATTTAGCTTTATCGAACCAGGAGTGCATTAGATAGTGCAATCACCGAATGATTCTAGAGTCTCTCAGATTTCACCATTTTTCTTTTTACAACTAACCCTATAATTACCGTGGTTGATTAAACTAACAGCATTAACAAGTTTCATTTACGTCACAGAAGATCAGAAATAGATAGCAAAGTGAGAAAAATTACCAACAGACCGATAAAGATTACTCAGAAGAAGTCATACCAGTCAGTACTGGTTACCCCTGATCGATAGCGTGTGAGGTTTTGACTTCGCGATAGCCAGTACTCTATGTTTACAAAAATATAAACTAACCAATATTATTGATATGCAATCTATAATAAATAGAAACAGATGTAGTCTGTTTTTCTTTATGATGAAGAAAACAATGATCGTATATATTTATTTTGATATGTGAAATACTGTTTTTCTAGTATTGAAAAATGACGTTTATTCGATTTGCCCCTTGAATGAACTTTGATTATAAAGAATGTATGTCCAGCTAAAATATTAAGTTCAAACATAAGATGTTTGTATTTTTTACATTGTACTTAACCTACCTTTTTAACTTCAGCTGGACTCTGTGTTCACATACAGAAAGTTTATATATGCATTTCAAAATACACCGGACTCTGCTAGCCACAGACACTGTGCGTATCGGTGGTCTACTAGCTATGCTTTAGGTTCGCCATCAACCTTATCGAACAAGTTTGTTTTATATACTATAAAAAGTGTAGATATTGGTGTTTGCCGCTCATCTGCTAAACACTTGGCATTAAGGCTTGGAGCCACAGTTAAGAGTCCAGATATAATGAGGGTGGCGGGTAAAATATCTATTTGTGTATGCAGATTATCTGCTAACCACTCGGTATCAAGGGTTGGAGCCACAGTAATATGTCCAGATATAAGGAGAGTAACGGGTGACGTTAAATATTGGTGGTTGCCGCTTCTCCGCTTAACACTCGGCATTAAGGATAAGAGCCACAGTTATGTGTCCAGATATAATAAGGGTGACGACAAACGTAGACATTGGTGTTTGCAACGTCGCCGATATACGCTCTGCATTAAGCGTTGAAGCAACAGTTATGTGTCTAGATAGGATGAAGGCTGTTTTGTAAAGGAGTTCATTGAGTCCAACCTATTGTTCTTTTTGCTTTCATTTTGTTTCGAGTTTGTCCTGTCATTTTGGACCATGCAATTTTGATCTTTCGCATGGGTATTCTACACTTGACTGCTAAGCACGCGCCGTTAAGGGTTGGAGTTGAAAGTAATGTGTTCAGATATAATGACGGTGACTGGTCTTTTCTGGAGTGTTATCTTGTGAGTTAGCACAGAATATTTATACGTTAGGTGTCAGTCTTCTACAAAGAAATATCATAACAACTACTGTCTGTAAACCTCACTTATGCATTTTTTTCAAAAGTAAAACGTATTTTCATTTTAATCTCAATTAAATTTAGCTTATAGATGTATCTTGGTAAGTCTTAACAGAAACTATTTTTCGTTTTTATAATCTTTTCAATAGTTAATGAACCTGGAGCAAGAGAAAAGTTTCTATGGGATTTACAATGTTAAAGTGAGATAACTCTCTTGGCGGGGTTTTAGAAAAATTCCTGTAGTGCCCATAGAGTAAAATATAACTTAAAATGTAGTTGCAAAACTCCTTTCTCATCTCAATGCAACAAATTATACAATAAATGGCTGATATCATTCCATTTTGAAAATTAAGTATTTTAGAGGACAAGAAAAACTACAATAGGAAATAAACACCTTAAACAGTTTTTATGTGCCTGAAAATTATCTGGTGAGAGCAGGACTTTTCATTGGACGACTCATTTGATTCTACTTCTTGACAAAAATTAGTAAAATATTCCTATGATAAATGTTAGGTTTGAAATTTCCAAAAAGCCATTCTATGGAATAAGGTTTACAGACAGTAATCAATTGATCAATCAATCAATCAATCATACTTATTCTGTTGTTCCCATCATTTTGACTACTGTAGAACTCTTGCGCACGTACAGAATATTTTACTGTACTTTCCATTTTACCCATTTGGTCATCTATCGTTGAAGTATGTTTATAGCTTATTTTACTACATGTATATATCGTTATCGTTTTGGTCATTAAATAAAATTCTTCTCTGATGTTGAATAGATAATGGACGACACTATTCTAAAATAATACCATAATGAAATAGAAAATTCAGAAGAAACAACGACGGTAACAAACCAGGAAGAAACAGAGATGGGAGCCGAAATATAGGAATCAATTTCGTAGCATGTAGACTATTATTTTTACCGTTGATAAGAACTTTGATCATTTTAACCAAAGCATTGTAAGAACAAGATCCAAACAAAGTAAAAGGAAGTAATAATATTCAAAACAAACCGAAACAGACAACCATTTCTAGTGGAAGGAATTCGAAGATACCAAAGGGGCAGACAGAAATCGTGAAGTCGGAAGACAGACAAGACCATGGCCAAAAAATGAAACGAAAGACAAACATAGAACACACAACACTACACTGAAAACT
>JARWCS010239449.1:0-13509 GCA_034783895.1 Geukensia demissa
AGTGTTGTGTGTTCTATGTTTGTCTTTCGTTTCATTTTGTTGGCCATGGTCTTGTCTGTCTTCCGACTTATCGATTTCTGTCTGCCCCTTTGGCATCTTCGAATTCCTGACTTAACGATTTCTGTCTGCCCCATGTTATCTTCATTTTGTTTAGGTTTTCAGTATTTTCGACTCCACATTCTTTCCTGTTGGTGTATATATTTAGACGTACACGTACCATATAATGTTTACGAGGTGTCGTGAACAAATTAAAAGATGCTTATTCTTCGGGAACTCCTATTACCTCTTTAAGGATTCCTCTGTAGTCAGAGCTTTGTTTGTTTTAATGTATGTGTCCGGCATGCATTTTGGTTTGCTATTCGTTTGTGTTACTTTATTTACTTTAATGTTTTAGTCTTTCCAGGTATTCTGTTCCAAATCTGTTCATGAGTCAAACCATGTTTTACATTTAAATGCAAGTTAACGCCGTGCAGTGTAAAATATAGACGACTTTAATAATACAGATTAAAATACCTGTTTTCTACAATTTGATCTGTTACTGGTGTTGCCAAAAAATGAACTTATCTGCCATGAAATTTATCAAAATATGTTTTATATAAAATTGCTGCTACTGTTCAAGTCTAAAGCACTAAAAATACGGAAAATCTTCGAAACATTGCATTAGTAGTTGTCCCTACCCGTCGGATTAGGCTTCCTATTTAGATTTGTTTGGATTTTAGTACTTCTTTTACTATGTTTGGATCTGGAATTTTCTAAAAAAAATTTTATCTAGTGCTACTGATGAGAGGTTTCTAATAGACCCTTTTACTGATGCTGCGTTCCTGCTTTTGACGCTTGCGTTGAAGCAGCTTCCGGGTGTACGAAAGTCGACGACATAGTTCTGACGTCATATTTGATTGTCCGCCGACGTCATTTTTCCGGGAAAATATGTTATTTTCCACCCAAAGTAACAGGAACGCAGTTACAGTAAAAGTGTCTATTTTATCTAGTGCTACTGATGAGAGATTTCTAATTGAAATGTATATATACCATATTAAAATTCACATTTATTCAACATTGGTAAACTTGTATATTTAGTTACATACAAGTGGTCGTGAGTAACGCTTTTGAAAAAATAAAATGATAATTTTCGATATGAAAATGAATTTTTTTTGCAGTTAACTATTGTCATGAATGTATATCTATTTGTTCATTTGTAGGGGGTCATAATAGATACAAAATTTGGAATCGCTTTACCGCTTATCATCTTTGGATCTGTCGGAACAATATCTGGAATTATTGCTCTTTTCTTACCGGAAACTAGAAACATTAAGCTTCCGGAAACTTTGGATGATACAGTTTTTATCAAAAGGTAATACAGCTTTGTGTTTTCATATTTTTTTCACAGTTTGTACTTGATATATGTGCAGTCGATATATAAATATAGAAATAACAAATCATATTTGAAATCAAATGAAAAAATAACAAGTATACAAGTTAAACGAGCTTTCTGCTACTTGAAGAAAGCCGGCAACCATTTTTTTTTCACAAAATCCTAACCGCCATAACTAGGGCTTTGGATTTAATGTCGAACACACCTGGGTTGATACAGTTTTTGTCAACATCAACTTTGGTGCCAAATGCATGCAATGAACAGAAAGCAGAAAAATCAAAGTAGTTAGATATGATGACCGAAATAGCCATTACAGTCATTAAACAGTCAGGATTATTACCATATATGGAAAGAGGTCGTCAAAGGTCAAAAAGCCCTAAAACTCGTAATATTTGTCTTGGGAAAAATCTGAACATGAAAATTAAAGACATTGACGATTTGAATGATATCCCAAAGTCTCATCAATTTTATATGCTCGGATTTTTTTCTAGCAGCCAAATACCTTAAGCAATATAATTATATAAAAATATTGTCCAATAACAGAACTGATTTTTTAGAATTTGTCTAAAAATTAGGATTGGAACTTTCAAAATTTTGATTTCATTAGTACATGCAAATTTAGAAAGCATTTCCTTTTTTGGTAGTGTTGTTGACTGTGAAACGAAATATAAACATAGCAATGTTTGAGGTATTGCAAACATATAATATAGTAAGGCAGTAAAGATGGTGCACCCTTCGTTTAATACTTTGTCAGTAACAGGTAATATAGATATTTTCGAATTTAATTTACATGAAAGTCTTTCAATTTGTTTTGTTAGTGAAACTATACAAATTATCTGTATATATTTATGTTATTGTAGTAAAACAAGAACTTTGTTAGTGCCAAGGACGACGGAAGAAGAAGAAGCAGTTTTGTAAAAAAAAAAACAACAATATTTACTGTCTGTAAACCTCACTTCATGGAATGCTTTTCCAAAAGTAAAAGGTGTTATCGTTTTTTAAATTCAATTGAATTTTGCAAATTTGTATCTTGTTGAGTCTCAACAGATATTATTTTTGTTTTCATATTCTTTCAAATGGTAAATGACCTGGAGATAAGTCTCTATGCGATTTACAATAAAAAAGGGAGATAACTCTCTTGGCGGGTATTAAAATGGGAGATTCCCCACCTAAAACAGTTTTATGTGCCGGAGAAGTATCTGGTGAGGGCAGTACTTTGATTTTAATATTTTTGGACGACTCACTGGGTTCTAATTCTTGACAAATTATATATAAAAATATTTGAAACAATTTGATTTAAATACAAGAAAGTATTATATGCGCTTGATTTTTTTTCAATTGAAAATGCACAAATTTATATACTAGTATTTTTTTTTAACCACATTAAAATTTTGTTAATCTCAACTTCTTGTATTGTAATACTAGCTCTGAATTTTGTCGATCTTTCCACAGGACTTTTGGGATGGGGGCAAATATGGTAGTGTTCATATCAATAACGTGAATGCGTTAATTTTAATTTATATATTTTCATTTATTATTTTTTTTTTTGTAAAGAAAAGTTTCGAAGGTAACTTATCAGTTCTGCAGCTGGAAATAAGCACATCTCTGAAATTTGATTATCCAACCATAAAATTTTCTCGAATAAAATTCCAGTTTATGATATCGAATCTGTGCAGTATAAATTCTTCTATGAACATGTTTTTCTTTGTTTTTCTATTACTATAGGTCAACATTTATATATGCAAATTAGAAGTCGAATTACAGGCCAAAAGATGATGGACGGGTTCATTGGCATTTCGGGTGTGAAATCTACAAGTAGCTTTTTAAAGGGTTTTCGTCTAAATTTACAGTTTGAAATATTTCAGTTGAAGTTTTGAATGACGCTTATGTTTTGTCATATATTTAATCGGAAACTATGTCTGGGGACTTAAAAGCTCGTCGTTAATCTGAAAGAATTCCTCGGGTAATATTTACTAAGATTTACACACGGTAAAAACCAGATAAAATTCTTATGAAAAAATTATTCTTTACATATGACGATCGATTTCTATAAAACGAAGAGAATGAACTCGTAATGTTATTCTTTAAACGATCCATTAGATTTTGATATAAAAAATTATTTTTGATCGTTTTTATAAAAGCTTTTTCAACCTCACAAAAATCTCGTTATATTCAGATATGCAGTTTACTCTTTGCGATACACTCTAGTTAATCATTTATCAGATATACTTTGGTGTATACTTTATGCGACTTTACACTCTAATCAATATTTTATTAGATACACCCAACTTCATGTGATACAATACATTTTATTTAAACATTTTATTCAATTTATCTTATACAGTCTAGTAATTATTTATCAGATACACTTTTGTGTACACTATAAAGGTTGAAGTCGTCCCTCTTAAAATTTTATGGTCGCTATCACGAATTGGTTGATCCATATGATATCAGTGTATCTCAAATAGTAATGGACCTGTTACCGGTTATGCAAAAATAAGTTGACCTCTTCTCGGATTGACGTTAACCGGCATTAGAGTTTATGGATTCTACGACGGGTGTTACGCGCAAGACAGGTGATGCTTACCCTTCATGAGCACATGATCACACTCCTGTTTTGTAAAGGAGTTAGAGGATTTCAAGCCTTTGTTCCTTTTGTATTCGTTTTATCTTTTAGTTTGTTTCAAATTTGTCTTGTATCTTTAGACTATGCTCTTCTGAACTCTTACACTGGACTTATGCGATACACTCTTGTTAATAATAATAAGATACACTGTGGTGTACACTTTATGCCATAGTAGTATAAGGGGACAGTTCAGCGTGCATTTGTCGGGTGAAGTCTAAAGTTACGTCACATGTTACGTCAACAGTAGTGACGTGGACAGGAAATGGGTTCACCGGAATTCACGTGATCGGACCCAGACAGCACGTGAGCAGAAATGACGTTAACGGAATTATTTTTTTGTCTTATTACATGGGTTTTCGAGATCTCTCGGGATATCTTTGGTGTGAGGGCAATGGACTTTCTAAAGGAGTAAGCGAAAACGCGCTAAATTTTTCTCGCTCTTTTTGGTTTTTTCAGTGATTTCGTCTTAATGTATGGGAATTCGGAATCTCTCGAGTTTTTTTTTTTTGGTGTGAAGCCCTCATACATAGAATAGACTTCTGCGCATGCGCGAGCGGAAGCGATGTTTGTTTAATGTATTTGTGGTCTTGTTGTTTTGAACTTTTGCCGTCAAGGGACATCACTCTATTTTCCCGCCATGTTGTGTCCGCTATTTCATTTTGAGCAGAGCGAAATCACTCATGTTGTTTTCTTATTCAGAGTAAGGCCTGGATAGATATAAGAGTTTGTTGTTTATACAACCCCTTATCCCGGACTAACGGAATACCAAAGACTGTAAGTCGAATGATTCATTATACCCCTAAAACGTAAAATCTTGTATCGAGAATGCATGGGTCAACACAATGAATAATGATATATTTGGTTGCTCCCAGACTTTGATATTCAGTTAAAGAGATATTTGCCCTCCTTACTTCATCAAAATAACAAAAATATCTATGAAATGGACATGGTAACCATTTAGATAAAACTTTGCCTATGTTTTATGTCTTTTTTAAACATCATGGTGAAGGAAACAGAATCTTAAACATACTTGCGACCCATGGTGCCACAAAATATAATTGGCACTAAATTTGGAATGTTACTTTTTTCAAACTTCTTTATATCAAAAACTGGTCGTCGGACTTAACCCTTTGTAACAAATAATGTTCTCATGGTTGAGAATATGAAAATATGCTAAAATTGTTAAAAGAAAGAAATTATAAACGAATTATTCAAAATAAACAGCAAGTTTTCAAATATGCAAACGTAATTACTATCCTTTCAGTTGTATAACCCCAATATTAATTCTCTAGTTTGGAACGCTAAACCAATTAAATTACAAATTTGACCACCAAAATTCACACGAAATCAAATTTTCATCTTCAAATATCGGCGGGGTGGTTGCACCGGTTTTCTTTCCAACGATACCATTTGAGCAAGACTATATTGTGTCTTTAAATTTGTGTTATGTGACCACTATTTTTATTTTATTGGGGTGGGGTGACAGAAGGGTACAGTACATGCATCCTCTTAGTTATATAAATGTACTTTAATGGGGTGGAAATAAATACTCATGCACAAAGCAGATTGAACGTAAATATTCAGCCACTAGGTTTGCTGTGATCAACTGTATAAGTGTATTGTAAGAATGTAATTATAAATTGGCTAATTTTTTCCAATGAAAACTTTCATTTATAAGTATAAGGATCCAGGAAATCTTTTCTATTCCAGATGTTTGAGAGCGGTTTATTTTCATTTTCCTACATTCTACCGTAAATGTACATTCAGCAAGTTTTGCTACCACTAAATTGAAAGATACATGTGTATTTTAATTTTGATTCATCATTGATATATATATATATCTCCTTTTGTTTACGTTCCGCTATATAGATGATGTTCTTTCACTGAAAAATTTTAAAGAACAAGATGAGATAAGGGCTGAAATGACCTAAAATTTTAACGAATTTTGAGATTTCACGTCAGGAATTTCTCTTATGTTTGCATAAAAGTTGAGATCCCACTGAAAGAAAATATGGCAATTTAAGAACTCATGACGTCACCAAAAAACCAAATATTTGCGTTTTCTTTAAAATACTGTGATTTTAGCTTATTTTTAAATGTTTGTCTCCAGAAATATCGAGCGCATGCGATAATTAACTACATAATTTATACTTTTTAATGAAATTTACCTCCCGTAATATATATTTGGTTCTTGCATGCGCTCTTTGTTTCCTAGTACAAAAACGCTGTCAAAATTGCACAAATTGGTCAATTCATGGGTCATTTATGTCCCATGTTCTACACTCAAATACCTTTTAATAATATTCGAAAAATCACCCTGTTCTGATCGATTACACATATTTTACAGATATATCTTAAGAACACAACTGTATAAACTCAAAAAAAGTTTATTTTAGGCAAAATAAGGCCCTTACCGCACCTACTCCTTTAATGACTATATTGACCACATCGATCCAATTGAACTTGAAATCAAGGATACTGCAGAAACAAAAAAATATGCTTCATACCTTGACTCACACCTAGAAATTGACAGTAAGGGCGGGTTAAGAACAAAAATTTACGACAAGAGAGATGACATTTATTTTTGTTGGCCGTGGTCTGGTCTATCTTCTGATTTAACGATTTCTGTCTGCCCCCTTAGTATCTTCGAATTAATTTTTTCTCCAGACTACTGTTAAATTTTTAACTTCATGCAACATATTATGATAAACTTCGAACCAAAATGATGGTCCAGTTGTTGCCTACTGTGGATTCATTTATTTTCGTGGGTATCAAATTTCGTGGATAGAGAAAAAAAGACATTTCGTTGGATACGTAATTTCGTGGATTGCTGCCTTATAAAAAATAAAATAATGTTGAAATACTTAAATTCGTGGTTTTGTGTAGGATGTAATAGTGTCCGCCGTTAAATATTGTCCACTTACACTATTGTTCCCTATGATAAAGTCCGAGGAAGGAATAAAACACATTGATGACTGTGAAATATTGACCTCTTGGTTTTTCCTGAGAAATATATAACAGGAAGGACACTTTTTTGGCTTACATAGCAACACTCTGCTTAAGTGGTTGCTACTAGAACAAGAAATTATACTTACAATGGTAGTCCTAGCTGTTTACAGGCTACTGCAGCTGCTGAGCTGTTAAAATCATCATCACACACAGTACCCCATTTCCCTCCATAGTTAACTTGTAGTAGTCCAGCAGTAGTAGAATTACCACCAGTCAGACGAAGCTGGATGTTCCTTGACTGTACAGCTTAACAAAATAACAGTTCTCCTTTACTGTTTTTATTATATGTATATCTGGCTTTTGCATTGGATAACACATATATTTAACCTTAATCATAATGTGTAGGTTTTCGATAGAGTGTCTTGAGCCAATATATCAATGATATTGTAAAAAGTTATATTAGCAATCATGTATTAATTTCCCATATATAGTAATGTATTGTCATTTGGAGGTCTCTCAACAGGGCGAAAACTGGGGATTTCCCTAGTTGAAGTCATATTTAGAATGCATAATGGTGAAAAAAAAACAAAGTCAATATAGAAGGGGATATGCCACCACATATAATTAACACAGCCAAATGTTGACTGATGGCCTGAAGGGATTCATTCTTTAAGGGACCTTATTCAGAAGCCTATTGAGATGCTGGTGGTTGCATGCTAATTATATAGTGCCTGGCAATTATACATTTAGAAGGATAATAATCTGGTTGGTGATTTATTGAATCAGAATAATTATCTAATCATTATTTATCAGTTCAGGATGATTATCTGTAATAAATTTGAGATCTAAAGTTACTACAAAGTAAATCAAACAGAAAAGTAAGTAGTCGACTGACATTTAAATGTCTCTAAACAGCCAATACCATTATAGGGGATTTTTTTATTAATTGAAGCCACATTTAAAATGTGTGGTGGCCAAAAAGCAATGTGTGACTAAAGAAGAGGAACAATTTGATAATTTCATCAAATTTCTCTTAACAGACATGACATTACCATCTTACCATTATTATTAGACTTGATATAGGCCCTATCATCAGATCAGACAAGAAATTACCCTTAGCTCTGTGTGACTTACTATTAGTACAAATGACCCCAACGTCCTCTGAATGGTCACAGTCATTGTCCCCTATGGAGTTAGTTTGACACTGTAAAATGGACGACTCATTGCCAAGACATGTTACATCATCCAGGAAGATATTGCCTGTTCCTTGTCCGAACCCAGCGGCTGTCACAGGTAAGGCATGCTGACTGTAAAACAAACATATTACAACATGTATTTATTTCTGCTAATGTAACATGTATTTGTGGTTTATTGACATGAATTGTTCATTTACTTTTCTATAAGCTTGTTTCCACTGGTCAACATTATTATGCTGACAGATTAAGAATATTTTCTGTTTATCTCATTTAATGCCTGGCTTTTCATACAATAGACCCTTTATCTCTTTACTGCGTTATAGATCTTGATGCTTGCGTCGAAACAGCTTTGTGATGTACTAATGTTGACGACAGAATAGTACTGACATCATAACTGATTGTTTGGTGATGTCACCCAAAGTAACAGGAACACAGTTACAATAAAAGTGTCTATAACAATACCATCCCCCAACGTACCCAGGGCCATTTCCTGTTCAGGTTTCACATGTTGAATTTATAATTTGAACCTGGGGAAATTTTTGTTCCCTGTTCCTCTTTTGTTGCTGTCTATATTCAACAAGTTTTTCACAATGAGCCAAAATATAAAGCAATCATGTATCTCTAAGGGTATGTTACAGAGACAACAAACAAACAACTACAATGCATTTAAAATGGTCATTCTGACAGCTCAAATGACTTATTTTTTATATATTTTTACAGACATTTTAATACACTTAAAACTTAAGTAAGAACATATACTATAACAAAACACATTTACACAAATTCTAAGCTACTACAGTGGCATAGCACTAATTTACCTACTTAATTTTAAACTACATGTAGTTAGTTGTATGCACAGCTGCAAAGGTATTTGGTTAAAATTTACAAATGTAATCTTAAATTTCTCATAGTTTGTATTGTGCACAGCTGCAGTCATTCTGGTAAAAATTACCTAGGTAATCTAATACTGCATGCAATTAATAATACATATGTTGATATTCTGCAGCGGCAATCTGATTAAGTTTAACAAGGCAAACTTAAATGTCTGTCATATATACACAACTGACATGACATTATTCTGATAAAATATACCTTGGTAATCCTAAACTCCTACACACAACTGCTGCAGCATTCTGATCAAATTTATCATCACAAACAGTTCCCCATCTTCCTCCAATGTTAATCTCCAGACGGCCCTGACCACGTTTACCACCATTTACCAAACGTAGCTGTGGTTCAGCTGTAAATATATTGTATTCAAAGCATAGTATATTCCTTTTCATCCATAAACCTCGTTACATTTATAAAATAGTTAAATAATGGGATGGCACACCCAAAACTTTTATCGAAATAAGATAATTTAAGGTGGTTAGGGTGTTTAAATAAAAAACGATAGCATTTTATTATACTTTGTCAAAAGATAACCTATATTGTGCTGTTAAAAAAATTATAATCAAATGTCTATGTCACCGAACTCGTTTTCTAGCAACGGGTTGTGCAAAATCATCCATTTTCTGTTGATTATATAGGTAAAAACTACATTTTTCTTGATATAGAGAACATAAAACGATAGATTTCTAAAATAAAACAGGAAAAGATAGCTTTTATCATATATTATCAGAAAATAAAAAGAAAAGCTCGTTTTCTTGCTAGATTGATAAATCTATAATTCCATAGTGCAACCCTTTATAAAATTAATTAAGTCATTCGAGTTACCTCCCCTATAAATGAGAAATTCTTAAAATGTTGAAAAAGCACTTTATCCTCTAAAAATGCTTAAAAATTATAATGCTGTTATATAAGTAATTACAATATATTAATCCAGGTTTAATTTTGTACAATATTTTTCTTTCAAGAATTAATATTTGCAATTATAGAAAAAGTCACTACCACATGTTTGTGATCCAAGATGGCCGAAGACACCCGAACCTCCTTATCATTAATTTAAAATGAATTTAAGATAGATCGATCACTTCACGTCAAATTCATTTTTTTCAGTGAAATTTTCATATTAATTTTAAATAAGAAATAATCCAAACTTTTTAAATTTCAACAAATTCGATGTCAAATTTCATGTGAAGTTCACATTATTAAATTCAATAGAAATTTATATAGCAAAACAAAGTTGTTGTTTTGCATTTCACAATTTTGTACTTATAAAACCCAAGGAAAACCATGTCACAGCCTGTCTTTTCTATTTTCTAACCAGCGTAACAGTCATTCAATTTATTTATTTTGAAAACTACACGGAGAACCAAAGTCATTTACACTAGCGACAATGAGCGGTCGGCTAGTTGATAATTTATCATTTTATAGATTTTTAGTCGAAACCTCTTTCCCTCCTGTCACGAATGAAAATCTGATCTGACGTCACAATAGCGTCTAATTGTCAAAGATATTTTTGAACATATCAGTTTTCGTTTGTTTTGCAATCGAGCTTGGTACGAATATAAAACCGTTTGCTCAATAAACTTTGAACAATAGATTGATTAAATTATAAAAAAGCACAAGAAATCTATACTTAATAAGGTATATTTAGATAGATAAAAGAACAAATTACCGTTTGGGTATTTACTTTTGTGTGCATGATTGTCTCGTGACAGTCTATAGCACTAGAAAGTGTGCAGTTATCTTACATAATGACTTTAAAAACAGTTCCGATTTTCAGACGATTTGCAGTCTTTATTCCTTAATGCAAACATTGTTTAAATTTGTCCAATCAAACGTCCCTACAAAATATTAATAAATGTAGGATTGCATCCATGCATCTTGTCTTTTTATTTTATTGACGTATCCAAAACAAACCAAAATAGGCCGCCAGATCCAGCGGAAATGACATTGGAAGTCGAAAAATTTGTACTGTTACATATACATGGAACATAAAGGAATCCAAATATATGTCTTAAGACTAGTCTAAAGAACACTATTCACTCCGTTAAAGAAATGGAGTAACAGAATCTTATATTGTTCGGAGATACCAAAGGAAGACAGACAAGACCATGACCAACAAAATGAAACGAAAGACAAACACAGAACACACAACACTACATTGAAAACTAAAGCTGGAGAAACACGAACCCTACAAAAACCAGGGTGAGTTTAGGTGCTGCGGAAGGGTAAATCACCATTTAAAACGCAAAAAAATACAACACATTTCACTACCAGATTGTATGAAACAATATAACGTTTTCGCTTAACCTTATAAGTAAGCGTCTTCATATGAACCTGGCCTTTCTTTTTCGAGTATTGTTCTAGTGATTTCCCAAAATCTGACTTTTCCAGTTGACTTTCCTAGTTTCCCCTAATAGTAAGATAAATTCAATGACAAAGATTTTACTTTTTTATGGCTTTTATTTCAAAACGGCAATAAAGACATAACATAACATTTGGATCCTAACGTTCAAGATGAAGTCAAATTGAGACAAGCTTCAGCGTATTGAACTCCACAAAATTGGTATCGATTGCATAAATCTATTCCTATTTTTGTTGTTCAGTAAGAAAGTAACTTGTAAGAAAGGAAAAAAAGACTATTTGATATGAAAAATATTTGTTTAAACATGCAAAACACTCCTTACATGGAGGTGTTCCTACTGAAAGGAAGCTTAGATGAAGCAGAAGAAGCAAAAAATCTGTGCATCCCGAAGGCAGTTAAAATTTTATGACTAAAGCTATCTTGTACTTCATAACAAAATAATACCGATATTTTTCAAATAAAAGAAACCGAAAAACTGTTCACCCTCAAATAAGGAAAGAAATTACAGTAGTATCTCCCGGTTAAAATAACATTAATGACAAATGTAACACAGCAAAACAAAATTGCATTTACGACTAAAACATCGTGTTTTACTATCTGTAATCCGATATAACATTATTTTCGTAACAAAATAAGACTGATATCGTTAGCCACTGAGAAAATGTCTCAAAAATGGCAAACTACTTGTGAAGTATCGATTTAACACATTATATTATACCTGCTTCTCCAACGGAAACTTAAATCCGTTTTATCATATTTTTGGGGGTTGTGATCTTGATCGTCGGAATTGATTGCAAGAGAGTGTCTTTCCATGCTATTCGGCTGTTGGACTGGCTATCACTGCATTTGAAAATTGGCAATGCGGCGAGTGTCTTTAAAGCGGCATGCAAGAATTTGTTTCCTTGGACAATCTAGTTCACCTTCCGTTTTTTTGGTCGGGTCTGCATTGTCCATAAATTTATTCATTATTAATTGTTCTGTATTGTTTTTTTTTTTTTTTTTTTTGTTGTTACTGGTGATATTATGTACTTCTTGTATTTCAGACGATAGCTACACGGGTGACATCGGAGGTGAACCCGCGGTTGAAACCATATTCAGGGGCGTTGACTTGACGCGATTTATACGGTATAGTGGCAGTTTAACTACACCAACTTGTGACGAAAGTGTTCAGTGGACAGTTTTTACAGGCAAAATTCCAATATCAGAGTCACAGGTATTCTATCAAATTCGTGCATTTTATTCGTATAAATTTTAAAAAGAAATTGATAAATAGGGGTGTTACTAAAACGCGGAAACGAAAAACGAAACGGAAAGAGGAAAGAGGAACGGAAATATATATTAAAATAGATGATTAAATCTTTGATAAATTAAAATGTTTATAATCATCACAGTAGTTTTTTCTAAATTCTTTACGATGTTAGAGACCAACTGCTTAACTCTGGTGTTAGTTAATTTGGCTTATACTTTTCGTTGTGCCTGCATGTTTATTTTGGCTTATCAACCACGTGTTTTGAGAAAATTTTCTATACACTCCATCCTTTAATTCTTGATCATTGATACTGCCGTGCGTCAAAAAAAGCCCCCATACCATTTTTATCCGAAGTATCTCTTGTAGGTGGCCATGGTGGTTTATCATTAGTCTTTTTTTCACGTATTATTCATATTTTAATGTATTTCAATAATATTTATGATTACCGTATTTTTCCCCGTGTACAAATTTTCTCAGCTTAGCAGACAAAGAAGGCTTAAATATAATCTTTAAGTTAAACTTAGAAATGAGTCTTCCAGTGAATACATGTGTCGCCTTCTTCAATTTTGCACGGTAAGACAATGAATGATATAAAGCAATAATAAAGGTTAGTTAATCTAGAAGACCTGTTAAAATTCATTTATTTGACTGAATTTGCATTTGTCAACCATTAATAGGGAACTTTTGTTCTGTCGTGTATTACTGCACACCATATAATGAAGAATCTGTAAAAGGAATTCGAAGATACCAATGGGGCAGACAGAAGTCGGAAGACAGACAAGACCAAGACCAACAAAATGAAACGAAAGACAAACGTAGAACACACAACACTACACTGAAAACTAAAGCTGGAGTAACACGAAC
>JARWCS010239560.1:0-13508 GCA_034783895.1 Geukensia demissa
AGCATCCCAATATTATGCTTGTTAACATTTAAAATATGAAAAAGGGTATAAATACGAATCAAAAAAAGTTGGTGAGGGTGAGTCCGGGGGAGGGGGGGGGGAAGGGTAAACCTACCTAGCCCACCGCCTATTGTGCATGTATTTTTCTTAAGTATATTTATTTAAATTTAGGTACTCCTTTTTGATTTCCTTTCTTCGTTATTTACTGTTTATGTTTTCTTTGACTTTTCTCTTAAACCACTCGTTTTGAGAGGGTTGTAATCCAACTTATCTAGTTTATCTTACCACGCAACATGTTTAATGCCATGAATTGTAGACATATATTAAATGATGATTTCAGGAAAGGGCAGTATTTTTTACGTACCCACTTTTTATTTAGTTAGATCTTTTACACTGTGTGGTCATCCACCATTGTTGAAAGCCTTTGGAGACTTCTAGATCTGCAAATTCAATCTGTTTCCTGAGTGCGGTCTTTCTGAAATTTACCCCATATCTTTTCATTTTCATGTTTATACTTGTACCAAATGCAAAGAAATATAATAAATAAAACCTGGAAAAAGGCGATTCTATGCTCATTTCATAGTTTATAAATCGGAAATAAATATGTCGAAATTTGAAGGGGTATTTTGTGTGGGAATATATTTTTGTTTTAAAATTACAGAAATTGTAAGCAGCGACAGCAATTCCATAGTGCAATTTGAAGCAAAGTTCGTTTGTCCTTATTTGAACACGGGCACTGCAATTGGGAATTCGTTAAAATTTTGAAATGATTTCTCTGGATATTTGTTAATGAAAAACTATTTTTCGAAGTGATGATCGAGTCTTTTTGCTGCAGTTTCACAACAATAAAAATTATCTTAAAAGACTACCATTCTTTAACATATAATTTACGTACATTGAATTATATGTTAAAGGTACAAATATGATTATACAAATATGGTCTTCATAGAATATAAGTAATTCTGAACACAAATGTTTTTTAACAAAATTGGGCCATATTGAATATAGTATTTATGTTTTTTTGATAAATATTGCTTGTCTTTGTAACTTCTGTTATTTCAGTGGTAATTGACTTTTAACATTTTTAGAACAATGTGCACTTCTAAGAAAAATCCTTCCGTTGTATTGCGTTACAGAAGTGTAAATGTAGATTTATGTAAATCAGAGATAAAAGTAGAGTTTGTTACGTTACAGACACGGGAATTATTCCTAGTAGAACCGTTATCGTTGTGTCTAATCGGCTTTCAATTTTCAAAATGTCTGGTTAATGTCGGAATCATTTTACGTCTGGGGATAACATTTCAAATTATTACTTTATCTGCTTCCACGATTCTTTTGCGACTCAAAAATCAATTATCGTAAATTTGCAATCAACTTAAGAAATTCGGTTTTATAATCTTGTGAACACTCAGGCGTTTTTTAGTTTTATATATTAAGTGGCCTGAGTAGTCTTAATATTTATGCCTCTGAAAGATCTCAGGTGGACGTTTGTAGTCTCTAGTTGTCACCTTGGTATTTATTTTATATCAATCAAAACTGCTGGTTATGATATATCAATTACAAACCGATTCCTAATATGAAAAATTAAGGCATTTTATTACCTCTGGTTTGAAAAATCAGGGAACAACCGGTCTACATTAATAGTATATTAGTTGATTTTATTAAACAGATAAAATAATACAGTATATACATATACAAATTAAAATTCTTTAAACTCAGTTTTACTTTCGAGGGTATCAAATTATCAAGATTTATCTAATTGTTTATTTGAGAAAAGAGGCTAATCGTCTCATCCAAATAACCTTCTATCCATGCGCTGAATGACACGTTAAGATGAAATCGTAAGCATTTCACTTTTAGCTTACTCTCTATATTCAGTCTGATTGGCGACATTGTCTTTATAGCCATTGATATAATAAAGTTTACGGTAAATCATCTATTCTGGCTATATGAAACGGCTGTAGTAATCATACGCAAAAGCTCAAATAGTTTTTCAATTATTTCGAAGACAGGCAATTATTCACATTAGTTATTTTCAGATGGTTGTATGCATTGGAAGCTAGCATTAAAAGACATCGTTTACCAAACTTTATGGAGTAAAACCCCATGATCGTTTATCTTTAACAAGACTGAAAGGATAGAGATGAGGTCGTCAAAACCATATTAATAGCATAACATATTTTATATGTTGTTTGGTCATTTCTATTGGTTTGATGTATTGTCATTTGTCATTTTTGATTATCAGTTTCACAATTTTGATATTCGATTACTTTTTTCATTTTATATTTAGAAGAAAAAATATGGAATATAAGCCAGAAAGACATTATCCACATCTTAAATACGTTTAAAACAAATATACAAAAGTCAAATTAAACTGCGTGTTAACCTTCATTAGACAGGCTAGGGGGTCAATAATAGACACGCTAGGGGGTCAATAATAGGAAGATCAGTAAAATGTTATGATTTTTACTTCCATTCATGGACCAAATAAAATATATAAATCAAGAAGAGATGGCTGATTAAATGTAATGGGTAAGATGTGTGTCTATAGAGATCTAACTTATTTTAATTGGTTCAAAATTATTGGACAATTCGTTAAAGACTTTCGGAAACTAAAGCAATTTTTCGTTGTTTAATTCAAAATTCGTAGAGATAGGTAATAACATGGAATGTAGAAAAAGTGTGTCTGATAGAGATCTACAATATTATATTCTGCCCAAAATAATTGAACCAACCAATATGGACATAGAGTTGTTTCGGTGTTTATTTATAAATCATGAAAGATGGCTAATGTAATGTAATGGAGAAAAATTGTGTCTAATATATATCTACATTTGTTATGTAAGCCCAAATTACTTAAACAACTGCTATGAACCAAGGGCCTAAAAATATAGAAATAGTAGACGTAGTATGCATTGTGTAGAAGTTATTTTAAAACATATTACGTATTATTAATCTGCAGCTCGATTTACACATTTCTTAATGTCAACTTCTTATGCTTTAAAACTGTAAGTTTAAATTATTGTAAATTGAGTTTAAAGTCAGTTATTCTAATTATGCTATATATATTCATCTTGTTAAATCGTGGAAATAAAAAATGAATCAGAAGACCAGGAACAGTTATATTTATTGTAATAATTTCTAGGACAAACACTCCAATGAGCATTGCTAAGGTTGAATGCTCAATCTATCTTAACATTACTGTATAAGTATTTTTAATGTGTACTTGTGATTAGTTCGTGTTTAGTTCATCAACGATAGCCATATGCCTTGTAACTGATTATAGCAAATCCGAAGCCTAAAAATGAAGACAGAAAGGCGAAACCAAGCCATGTTTGCTGTTTTGTAAGGCTAACATACTGGCATGATCCTGTACAAGTACTGACTATTACTCTATATGATGAATTTTATATAAATAAAACTTCGCATACCGTTGTTATTGCATTTTTACCTGCATACTAGTTTCTGGCTAACACTTTATATATAAATATAGGTGCCAAAACCTTTCATGCTCCTTGGCAAATGAAGGTAGATGAGACACAAAACACACTCACGAGCCTTCACCTACAATATAATGCTGAAAGTGAGTCAAGTAATTATAATCAACAACTTTGTTGAAGAAATTGAGAGATAAAAAAGAAGCTGAATTTCAGTGTCATAATTTATTTCGATAAATGTACAGAGTGTAAAACTAATCAATAAAGCATACCATTTTATACGGCGAGTTTAGATGATATGTACGCAGAGTCAAAACACAAATGCTCCATTTCTGACAAGTAAAAATATGAACGCATTTCAATCTTTTTGAAATATGGCCAATTACATTGCGGAATAAAGGATATTTACGCGCTGAGGTATAAAGCATACGCGACGATGTCATTCTGACGTCACTGTCTGAATTTATTCATCAAAAATAGCCGTAATGTCCCTAATCTTTTTACGGACGATGGCACTTCGATTATGACACATTTGATTGGACTACAATTCTTGTACCTGTTGTTCCACCAAAGGTTTTACTCATTTGCTAGTTTTCTTTATGCAATCTTTTTTCATATGCATCCTAAGATGTGCCACTTTTTGCCTTTATGACGTCTTGATCATTCGGAACACCCTGAACCATATCCTTCATATGACGAAAAGGCCAAACGTATTCCGACTATCAAATTATCTACCACTAATGTAGTCATTCTAGCAGTAGCATTTACTTCATTGCTTTCAAGGATGTTTGGTCACTGGAATGATGTTTTTCATTTTTTATTCAACAGGTGGTAAATGTCCGCCTCCTTATTTGTCAAGCCTACATTATTATGCCTTTAAATAATTGAGATGTAGATTTTAATTTTGTGTTTGAAAATTCATGATATAAATGTGGCAAAATGTGCTGTATAAAAATGAGGTAAAATACATGTCGATAAAAACTGAAAAGTTCAAAATTTGAACCACTTTTGACATAGTGTTATTCAAAAATGTTTCCGATTATTTTGTTTTTATTTTATTTTTCTGTTTGCTATGATAGTGTTTTTCTTTTGACCAAATCTCTATTTCTACCTATTTGTATGTAGTATATTTGAATTCTTTTTAAGTACAAGTTCATGGTAAGGGTAACATACAATTTGAATTTGTTATGTGTTAGGGTTAATGTAAGGTTCAGCGTCCACTAAACCTGTTATATATAAAAAATGTTAACTGGTAATTAACTCTCTGTCAGTATGCATATCATCTTGTTTTTTGTACTATAAAGCGTTGTAATGTACATGGGATCTCACTAAACTAACCTATTTGTGGGCAAAGGTTTGTATCTGTGTTACATGTATATTACATGCAAAAAATTTGATAATGTTCTGGTAATAGCAGTTTTAATTTTTTTTTCTTAAAACGTTTTATCTATTCGAGTCGATTAAGAAATTTTCACAAGAAGTGGTATTGGCTTGTGGAGACCTCAAGATTTGTAAGTTCCTTCTGTTTTTCTCTTTGTTGTGCTGACAAAGAATTTGAGAATTGAGAAATCAAATCATAATACGCAAGAGTGAGCTTAATCACAAGCAAACACCAACTGCGGGAGTTAATCAATAAATTATATCATACAGCGAATATTCTAACATACATGTATACAACATGGTTTTATTGTGGAACTCTTATTTTGTACGATTCCCGTCATCCTTGTACTTAAATAGTCTAAAAAGCATTTTTATTTTCATAAATTTATGAGGATTTTTGGAACTTTAATATAAGCAAGCTAAATGTTGATGGAATATTATATCAATTTAAAATGAAATTATGTTATTTTGACCACGCCATTTAAATTACTTGTTCTTCGGACACGTCTGCTCCAAACTCCTGATTTCAATTTTTTAGTTAATCTTTTCGCTTATTGGCACCTATATCAATCCCAAATTATCCAAATATTTGTTAATTGCTTTGAATGGCCTTACCTATTGCTTAGTATTTTTAAACTAATTACATCGACTATTAAGTTCATTTTATGGGCAATGTGTCCCTTCCACGTTTATTTTTGTTTTTTATTTTCTAATTACCTGGTTTCAGATTTTAATCAACTTTACAGATAGCCATGTGAGACATTTATATTGTATAAGAGAGAAGGAGATTTTTCAACTAATTTGGACAATTTCTTACTTAAATATAGTTTCCAAACTAATTTGAATGCATGTGAGGAGGTAGTGGTCAGTGTTCACTTACCAAACTTTTCCAGTAAATGTATAGTACAATTTTTCGCGAAAGAGCAATACTATTGCGTATTAGAGGTTGAAAAAAGTCCAGAAATAAGTTACTTAAGTACTGACAGCAAAGAGCAAATATTGTAATCGACAAATAGGTTAATGTACCTGGAAACATCATTAAACTTATTTATGAAACACTATCAAATTCATATTGAAATATGGGAAAAACAAAAAATCTGAACGAGTGCTTTAAAACTAATTGGTATTTAATGTAATTTTATAAATTGTGACAGGTCAGCTTCTTTAGGCAACAATTACTTAAAATCCACAGTTTGAAGATTCGCACCGAATGCTGTACAAAAAAAAAAGCATTTTGTAGTTTTTGGCATACTGAAACCAAGAGCATCTGTACTTTTGTTTTGCCCATTTATTTTAGTGTTAAAGGGTGTCAAAGCTGTACGTGACTATTCACTTAATATAATAAATGAATGGCAGACAAATGAAAATTGGGTAATATATAAGCTTTTCTAATTTTGATTTGTGACGTCTAGACAAACGGCATGATGCCAATAATGTTATAATAAATCTGACTTTATATGTAAATTTCTGAACAAATGACGAAACGGCAAAAAAGCACTTTGTAATAAGAAAAATCAAGTGTAACTTTTTTACCATAGTTGCACTATTGTAGTCTGAATTATAAAATAAACTTTTTATAAAGCAGGCAATCATGACCTGCGTAGTTCTAACAGCAAAAATTTGGCATACATTATACGTTGATAAATGGCTTTAAGAAGGCTGCAAGTTAAGCAAATTTAAATGGTCAGGAGATATTATGAACTCCTGAAATGTTGATATTCATTTAGTAAAATGCATGTAAACCGTTATGTTTGTTTATGGGTTTTTCGACATATACTGGATGATTAAAGGAACATTACATACCATGGCCATGCCCTTGTGCATTACTTAAGAAGTTAACATCTCCGATAATGCAAGTTTAAATGTTACGAACATTTGCAGAAATAAAGAATCGCTAATGTTAAAAATTGACCCTTCCTTTTATTCTTAAATTATCAAAGAAATAAAAAAAATTGTTATTTTAACAGATAATTACTTTTTATTAAGAAATTATCCTTTTGTGGTTTTAAAAGATGTGAAAATTTTAAAAATTTGTCCGATTTGGTACTTTTTGTTTTCAGTCTTAATGACAAATAAACTCCTTTAGTGTTTTGTCTATTGCGTAGAACCATCACGTTGGTGTGAAAGAATTCTAGGAATTCACCAATGTTGGAATGTTGATAATTTTAAATGATCGTCTGATGGTTGACAAAGATGGGAATTAAGATCTTTTTCAATATAATAGGTATTTGAGTATTTCGTGAAAAACAAATCAAATTATATTTCCTTATTATTCGATTTTAATATATCTTCTGATTTCATTTCAGTATGGTTGCTAAGTACATTTCCTAAAGTAACAGGTCTGTGATACTTCCAGGACATTAAGTTGTTATTACCACAATAAGAAATGTTAAGACTTTGTGTCGTTGCAATTTATTTTCTACCTCAATTTGCCAGGTATATTTTCAAAATATCTGGTTTAGGAGACTTACGAGAAATTTAAGTTGGAATGTAAATATTTCTAAATATAGACTCCTCATGATTTAAAATGTTCAACTGATTCTTGAAGTGTTTATTGGCAAATAGTTTTCTCTAACGATAACAAATGAGAGAGGTTTTCAGGAAATAACCCAAAGTTAGAACTGCCATATTTTTTATTCTTAAATCTGCATATGATTGCAATTTATTTTGCGATTACATTTAGTTGCTAAGTACATTTACAACAGTTAACAGGTCTGAAAGACTTTCAGGAAATTAAGCAAAGTTGGAATTGCCATATTTTGACTATTTTAAGTAAAGAAGTCCATATGATTTCAAATGGCCTTCGGATTTCCTTTTCTGTTTAGTTATTATGTAATTTTCTAAATATATAGCAGGTCGGTCTGTGGATCTTCCAGGACTGACATTCATTCAACTTTAAGTATCTAAGATAGATTCAGAGAAAACCAAAACTTTGACATTAATTTTAACATGACGAATCAAGTTAAAACAACCACATAATGTTGGGGTCAAAGTTATCTCAGTTTTCTTCCGTAGCATGCACGTTATAAGTACATAATTTTAATACAACTTCATAACGTTTTATTTAGTTATCAAATATATGGTTTCAGTTAAAACAAGAACTTGGGCCTAACTTCCAAATAAAAGACGATTTTCAAAGCTTTAAACTGTTTTTTTTTTCTGCTGACTTTATCCTCAACTTGACCTATCTTTGCTTCTGTAACATGCGTGCTACACCAATACAACTTCATAATTAGTTTCATTTAGGTATCAAGCCTAGTTGCTGGGAAAATAATAACTTGAACGTAACTTTCAATATCACCTTAATTTAGGTGCATATAATGCGTAACGCCCAACACACCATCCTGCTAACTTAAATGAAGCAAAAGCTACTTTGTATGGTTACTGAATAGAAAGAAACTTAGGGGTTTCGCGGACGCCGACGCCGAAGCCATTTCAAAAGTCCACCGATGAACTAAAATTCATAACAGTTAAAAAACTAGATACAATGCTATCGGTAAGATCATCTTTCCTGTATTTCCATTTCTCTGCAAGGTAAAACCAGATGTCCAAACCCCAACAAATCAGTGCAAAACATTTCTTATTTTTCATTATGAAAAATAAATGATGGAAACAAACATAATAAATGAACTAATATGCTATTTTTATTTTTTATTTTTTTTTTGCAAATTTATTCAAATTCATATAAGTACATGGCGTTTTTCTGGATTAACCTTCATCATGTACTATATGGTCCAGAACATTTGAAGTTAAAATTTAATTTCCATAAGTTATTTCCAGAAAAATCTAACAATATACCATACACTTATAGCCAAGGGAAACGTTTTATGCATGGGGACTGCACTTAGAAAATGCGACCTCTTCATAAAATTATAAAATAAGGATATGGAATTAATTGCATTCAATTTATTCTATATAATTTCAGTTGCACATCCTTTTTTCAAATATTAAAGGGTTAGACCTGTAAGCATTTTTGTCGGCGGATTGGGCCCTTTGGTTCCTTGTTAGACTCCCTAACCACAATCATAAAAGAAAAACTTGTTGCTCAAACTGTATGACATTCTATAACAAACGCTCCACCCTTAAGTTGTATAGAAGTTGAAGTGATGTGAACAGATAAGAATTTATCCGATTTTGGTAACTTGTTTGCATCCATCAAAATTAAAATTCTAAAAAATTAAGACACATCTACACACTTTAGACAACTGTTCCATGAAAAGATTAAAATAAAAACTCAGATGTAAGATGCCAAAAATAAAATTTCGTCCCCTTTGACCGACTTGTTACAAGAATCATATTTCGACAGCTTGGTATACGCATCTACATGTTAAATACACCTCATCCAAAAAAGATAAAACCATCAGATCAAATATGTATAAAGAGTTTAAATCACTTGCCAAATATAACTCGACCCGTTTGGGCCCCCTTTTTACTCAAACTTCCAAACCCTTATTTCGCATCTACATGGCTTAAGCGTACTGCTTGATGAAACCATTCTATCTTAAAATCTTAAAATTCTTGAAACAAAAACATATGAGTTACATTGCTATAATAGCATTTGACCCATTTGAGTCCCAAGTTTTTACAACTGGGCCAAAGAACATAATTCCAAAACTACTTGCATATTTTAAATGCAATACGTCTACATAAAATGTTAACTTTAAACTAAAAAATGGAGTTCAATTCATGGACCTTAAATAAGAAAAATTTTATTTCGCATTTACAGGATACATGCAACCACCGTATCACAAAATTAAAACCTTGAAATGTAAACAGTGGTCCAGTCACATGGCTGAAATAGTATTTGACACTGCTTGGTCCTTATTTGCACAACTGTAATCTGTAGATTTGGCACCGCTGTATTCTATTGGATTTTTAATTTTAGGTAGATCAACACTAACAGTTAAAATAATTGCTTAATGTCAAGTAGGCCATACACCATCTTCTTAGGTAATTGTTGAATCTAGAGTTAATCAACAATGTCCTCAACCAGAGGAATCCCCACTCATCCAAACGATAACTTGATCAGCCCAAACAAATATGTGTGTACGTAGAATTAATTAAATTTTGTTGTACATAAACGAATACAAAAAAACAATATGACCAGCCAACTAATGACATCGAAACCTGATAAAAAAAAACAGGATAGTTTGCCAATAAATTAGAATTTTTGTAAATTAGTGATAAGAATATCAATATATACAGATAAAAAAGTTATCTGATCTGACATAAAAATCAAATTTGTTGCCATTGGAAATAAATCTTTTTATCGGGTCAGTGAGTTTCAACAAAACATTTTTAATTATACGCTTTATAAGTCATAACACTATAAAATATAGGTTCTGAAATACTATTTCTTATCAAAACAAATATGTAAAAGAGGTGGGGGCGCAGTTAGTGACTGTAGTTGTAACAAGTATCTCGGAAAAGTATAGAGGAAACATCAAGAATGAATTCGATTGCTGTAAACGTATTGAATTTGTATGTTTATCATTTTGTTTATCACTTAAAAGGAACTATATTATTGATTTTTCGAACGAATCATTTATAAGATAAGAAAATCTTTACCAAATAAGTGTATGAGATTATTGAATTTGAACAGAATTTCTTCAATAATGATGTATTGACAATAGGCGAACCGAAGGAGAGAATTTAGATACCCTCTATCACAATTGCGCTTGGTTTTTAAAAAGTGATAAATTTTATTTTATTCTAAAATAGAACCAGTTTTGCTGCTGCAGAGCTTAACAAGTATTGCTTTGACACAAAATAATACAATGGCATTACAAAAATTGTTTAAAAATTAATAAAAGAGAAAGCAGACAATAATGACTGGAGTTAAACATTAGCATATCTTCATTCCATATAGCGCAATAGTGATAAGAATAAACCTAAACCTTTACTTTATTATTCGAAGATACCAAAGGAGCAGACAGAAATCGTTAAGTCGGAAGACAAACAAGATCATGGCCAACAAAATTAAACGAAAGACAAACATAGAACACACAACACTGCACTGAAAACTAAAGCTAAAGTTCTCTATATCTATTCAATATTGGTAATTTTGCATTTTGTATTAGTAATTGTCCCTGTCGTCGGATTTGCCCACCATTTCAACTGTTTTAGATTTTAGTGCTTCTTTTGCTATGTTTAAATGTCTGAATTCCCAAGTTTTGGTTCTAATGCTACTGATGAGCTGTATCTCCTTGAAATGTACATATAGCTTACAAAGTTGAGACATACAAATTTGAAACTAACTAAAATATAAAACGAAAACAAAAGGAACAAAGGTTTGTTATCCACGATTTCTTTACAAAACAGGAGTGGGATCAGTTGCTCCGAAAAGGTAAACATCCTATGTCCTGCGCGCATACCAGTCTTGGAATCCTTAAACTCTAATCCGGACTAACGTCAATTCGAAAAGAGTTTAACGTATTGTATTACCGAAAACAGGTCCATAACTAGTTAAGATGCACTGATATCATATGGATCATCCAATTCATAACGGTGACCATAGAATTTTAGGAGGGACGATTTGAACCTCGATTGGACAAAACCTTGTTATAGTTATTTATACTACAACAGCAATGCTCTTGTCAGAAAATACTGATTCTTGGAACAAGCACGAGAGTACTAAATCAACTGCGAAAGAGTCACTGCTAGTATGCATTAGAAGCAAGAATATTGCCGCATAAATATGGGAAGTTTATAATAGTTCCGTGTGTCGTAAATGTTAGAAACAAGTTTCCCTCAATTTCGAGGAATACATCTAGGTATTGGGCAGATTTGATTAAGCCTGGGTCTTCCTTAATTTCTAGTTCTCGCTGGGATATATTTGGTCGAGATTTGATAATTCCTCTGTTTTTCTTATTGTTGGAGTGTAGTCACTCTGACATTTACCCCATATCTTTCATTTTTTGCGATAAGATTATTTAATATATATCTAAACATCATCGAAATAGTGAAAAGTAAGAATAAACGATCGGTCCAGTTATTTTTTGTTATTTTGCAGGAGTCCCTGAATGAATTGTGCTTCATACGAGTACAAAAGATGTCGGCTTGTAGAGGCGCAAAGTGTGTTCTTATTTGATTGCCAACGGTCAATTGAAAACTCGCCCAAAATTCTACAAAACCTTTTCGAATTCCTTTTTGAATCATTTTGAGAAAGTTACATTCACTTTATTCATTATAACCAGTCTGTTTTCTCTTATAAATTAAGACATTTGTTACCTAAAACCTTGGATTTCCATTTTTTGTAACTAAAGAATCAATTTTTTAAGATGGTCTTCAAGTTGTGAATTTGGAATCATGGTATAAAATGTTGAAAAAAACAAACGTATGAATTCTTGTTCATTTTTTTAATCGGATTTGAAGCATATCTTTCGTTTTTTTAACATCCACAGCTGATTAATACATGTGGAGTACGCTTTATCACAGTACTTTTGGAGCCTTCCTTAACTTCCTTGTCTTTCGTTTCATTTTGTTGGCCATGGTCTTGTCTGTCTTCCGACTTACGATTTCTGTCTGCCCCTTTGGTATCTTCGAATTCCTTTAACTGTCGACAGAATAGTTTTAAGTAAGAGGCTTAGAAGAGCATCTGGATGAACCCGCTTTATATGGACCCTTGTGTAGTTTTGGTATCTAGAATAAAGGAGCAACAATCCGACTCGTCTTCCTTAGTGTAAATACCAAACAAAGACAGAGCCGAAATGTGGTTAATGAGGATCTCTTCTTTAAAAGGGTAGTAGGTTTATATGTTGGGTTACCATATGTGTCGTTAATGCAAAGCTCTATTATCAAGCTGTCAAGGTAGTGTTTTACAAACAAATTCAATGTTAATAGAGGTTTTATCTGCTAGAACAACAACACATTGTCCATGGATGGTGGACAAGCAACAGGGTTGAAAACTGTTCAAAATCCAAATCTTAATTAATGATCTGACATTCTTGACTCACAACCTCTATCTTTCATCGCTTCGCCAATTGTCTAGCATAACCCTCCACTGATTCTATCAACAGCCTGATTTTTTTCTAATAAATTGGATTTTGCACACGATATTTAAGACCTTTTGATAGCAACTGTCGCAGCTTATCGTTGGTACCGAAAAATTGAGGTCACCTGTATTTATGTGTCTAGCGAGACTGGTTAAAAGGGGGGCGACGAGCAGCAGCAATAGGAGGTTTGGATCTCAGATCATCAGTACTAAGGTGCTGCAAAACTCTTTTGTAGTTGTAAATTCTGGTTGTAACATGCTTAGTCTAGGTATTATAAAGATTGTCAGTAAAATAAGGTGGTATTTTTAAATGAACGGTTTTGAGGTGGAGTATATTGGAAATGTTAATGGCATCCATACCATTGTCTGCAAAATCAACCTTAAAGAGAGGACATTGGATGTCGTTCCCTTTAGATGTACAAGCTGGCCTGAATAATCTATGCTGTGCAAGATCCATAATAATACTGTTTATACAGATTACACTTTGTTTACTTTTACTCAGAAAAGAAGAGAAGTTTTCTGAATTCGAGAATTAGGTACTGCATTTCCTTCTGGATGCAATGATCAAATATATAATGCAGTTATCTAATCAAGCCCCCACTGTAGTTCATAGAATAAAGTTGTTAAAAATACAAAATTACCAATGTTAAATAAATATGGAAAATTTAGGTATGCTATATGTACATTTCAAGGAGTAA
>JARWCS010239668.1:0-13507 GCA_034783895.1 Geukensia demissa
TGGCCGCACATTGACATTTTTTAAATCAAAGTCATGCAGATTTGTTTAAAAGACAAAAAATGTTCTCTGATGATGTTTTTGTAATTATTGCTAGAAATAAATATTTGGTATATATTTTAATTTGTTGTATAACAATAGCGACTTGCCAAATTTCTTGATTGAACTCAAGTAATAAATAAATCAGAAGGTGTGATGATCAATTTACACTGTTCTACGTTAATAATAACATGATAATTTCTTTCGTCATGAATAGAACTCGACTTCTTCTCGATCTTATTAATGAAGAAAGAGATTATCATGCTCCTGCACATACTAATGCCATCTGCGAATTACATACCATCTTTTCAATTATAAACGCATATGATCCTCACCAATATCTGTTCTAGTAAATGTCCTATCGCTTATTTATTTGCGAGTGTACATAAAAGAGCAAGTCTGAGATATGTATTCATTTATTATAACAACGCCCAATTGCGAGAATTTCTTTGTATATATCATGTATATTTACTTCTTTTATTTATATACGTTAAAAAGAAAAGTTAAGACGTCAAGAGTTTTATTTCTTGGTTCTATATAAGTATTTTTTACACATGAACTATTTATATATATAAACATATTATAACAGACGGTGACAGGCTCATGTTATACTGCATATAATCATTTTCCAAGAAAAAATTACAAACTTAAATAAACCATTTTAATCTAGGTTATTTCATCTTACATAAAGAAATATTTTACACTTTCCAACATCGATAGAATTCTTCGACTTGGGACAACAATATTTTTTTTCTAAAAAACCATGTATCAGGCTTTAAATACTTGTTAATAATTTTAAAATATTTGTAATTTCTCCCCTCGATAATATTTATTTTTTCATTGTTTCATGGGAAGATAAGATACCTTTTGTTCAACAGTCGCAATTTAATTATTTTGCTGTCTTGTAAATTTAGGCTGAAATTGTTTATTATGAAGGAAGATTTATATGCATTTATCCCTGGTTGAGTACTTTTACAAGTTGCAACATGTTTTAATGATATACTAATTATAAATTGTATAAGATATGGATGCCTGTTATGATGGTACTTTTTATTTTGACAAAGCTACAGATTTTTACTTATGTTATTTCATTAAATGTTTCAATTAGATTCAAGCCGAACGAACTGGTGTGTAATATGTTGTGGAACAGCAATCTAGAAGAAACATCAATTATTCGTTTTGAAAATGTTAATATATACGCAACAAATCATTTCTGCCAACGAAGCATCATCATAAATGCAACCAATTGAACTCTGAAACTTTTAGAAAAATTGGAATATTCATAAAAATGTAGATTCTAATGTGGCCTCTAGAAAACAATGGCCGCACTTCTCGACCAAAAACTCTTTGAGATAAAACTTTGTATTAAGACAATTTAAATGTCTCAAAAATCATTTTGGTCGACGAATGAGGCAAAAATGGCCTACAATCGGTCAAAGTGACCTGTTTTCCCTCATGAAGATGTTTGGTGATATCATAGTAACGTCATTGATGTTATACACACAGGAATGTGTGTGATATGTCCTGGTATGGCATATTTAAATATTTTACTGCAATAATTCAGTTTCTATTTTAAACTTATCCTTAAGTGAAATTTCAATGCCAAATACTAGCCTCTGTGAACCGCTTCTCATTCAGAAGGATATTTGCATTAATAAATAAAACTAGACATTTATCCAATAAATTGGCTAGTTTTTTGTTGCTGCTAAATTAAAGGTAAACGTTTTAGTACATAATTTGAAGAAAAAGGTATTATTTTATTTTACAATCACTTTATCAACTGAATCTGTATCTAGTTGATATATTTAATATATTTTTCAGTCATTTCGACGAAAATTTTATGACAAAAATAGTCTGGACAAGTCTGAAAATAGTTCTTTGTTGTTGGATTTGGTCATTTTTTCGTCACGGACACTTTTGAAAATATAAAAAAAACCTCTATTGTTTGATAGGGGTTTTTCCGGAACTATCACGGTTTTATGACTGCAAATAAAATTTATAATAAGATTTGACGAAATATGAAATTACGAAAGTTTCAACCTTCTGGTATATCTGTTTCCTGGGAAATGAGACTATTAAAACTTGATAAACCTATTTTCATTATTTTTCCCGTATTTCATTCAACAAAATTTTAGTTTTTTAAATATGACTATGCACTTTTGAATGTTCATGCATCATGAAAAAGTTAAATGTTCTAATTTCAGTGTTGAGTACCCATGTGAGAGATCAAAGTCCATAGATCAAAGCGACAAGACAAATTTGAACAAACTTAAATAACATTAAATGGAACTTTTTGTTGACAAAATTACTACAATTCATCTTAATGCCATCACTGAATTACATAACGTCTTATCAATTATAAACGCTCTTCGTACAATTCATATAATCCTTACCAATATCTGTTTCTTGAAAATGTCCTGATACAACTGGTGTTATTTGCCAGTTCATGGACACCAATTGAAGAGTAAGTCTGAGAGATTCATAATATACTTTATAATCACAATGCAGATTTGCGCGAATTCTTTAGTATATATCTGCTATTTTTATTTAATACATATGCAACGTTAATAACAAAAGCTGAGATGTCAAGACTTTTATTTCTTAGTTCTAAATTATTATTTGTACCACATGAACTTGCCCAATGATAATTTATACAAATAGTATTTCTTTAATATACATAATATAATAGACGGTGACAGGGAAATTTTATAATGCATATGAAATACATTTTCTAGGAAAAATTAAATAGGTATACCATTTGTAATCTAGGCGGCTCAAGTAGGGTATCTGGTCATTAAATGTAAATATATTATGTGAAATAGTTCCAAAGAATGTGAATTGAAAAATTCATACGCATTAATTGATAGAGTAAGAGTATAAATTGTGGACTGGTTGACAGATAGACAAGTAGACAATTGACAGGTCGACGGTTGACAGGTCGACAGTTGACAGTCGACAGTTGACAGTCGACAGGTCGACGGTTGACAGGTCGACAGTTGACAGGTCGACAGTTGACAAGTTGACGGTTGACAGGTCGACAGTTGACAATATCTAAACAAAAGATAAGCGGCATTGTTTTATCAATAATTAAGAAAATTAGGGTTTATCTTATTTTAGTATATCTTATACTAAATATCATTGACCGACCATGTACATGTACACTTACTGAAAACAGGCATAATAAAAAAAAGTTAAAGTAGTCACTGTTCCGTGAAATTGAGGTCTAGGTCACTTGACAATGACAGACTGACATGTACACATGAAGCTATATACTAAATATCATTGGCCGATCATGTACAGTTACCGAGAACCAGACGTGATCTGAATAAATTAACGTAGTCACTGGACCATGAAATTAAGGTCAATGACACTTGACAATGACAGACTGACATGTACACCTTAAAATATACCCATATACTAAATATCATCGGCCGATCATGTACAGTTACTGAGAACCAGACGTAATCAGAAAAAATTAACGTAGTCACTGGACCATGCCATTAAGGTCAATGACACTTGACAATGACAGACTGACATAAACACCTTAAAATGAGAACCAGACCTAAGCAGAAAAAACTTAACATATGGTCACTGGACCATAAAATTGAGGTCAAGGTCACATTACACATGACTGGCAGATAAAGACCGTCAAAAGGCATATGGACAATAAAATTGGTGATCCTACGTATAATGGTTCAAAGATACTGTATTCGTAGCTGGAAAAGTAACACATATGTCTCGCTTCGTCGCAGGCTAGACACCAAGTAAAATGTTGAGAAATAATCTAGATTTCTAAATTTGGATAGGCAAACAAAACATTTGGTTATGTTTAAATATTAGATGATTTGAATATAGAATTTTTTTGTATAAATTATTAAATAATTGAAAAATACTGTCACTATATTGCACTGATTGACAATTGTTTATACAAAAAAATATTCAAAAATAAAAAATGTGTAATGGATTTTTTTTTATTAAATGCATTTACTTATGATATTGCGAAATATCATCAACAAGTGTTACGTAGACATCTCCATTAGATTTGCCGAATCTATAGCGGTACATGTATTCATCTAGTATATCAGGGACATGGCTTGGTAACACGCCTTTCATTTTCTTTATTTTCAGCTTCACGTTTCCCCACAGTCCTTCTATACCGTTAGTACATACACCTGTTGCAGATTTGAATTCCTTACTGTGATTAACAGTGTCATGATGGTATCCTTCTTCGGCTAATGTACAGTAAGCACCCCACTGGTCGGAATAAATTGTAGAACCTATTTCAATGTGCGACTTAATTATTGGCAATAATGTGTCCCTGTCTCTCTTTTGAACAATATGCATGAAAGCATTTCTTGTGTTTCTTTCGTTTGCCCCAAACACCCACACATTTTCCTTGGGTCTTGCACCCCTATGGTATTTTCTTTTTTTGCCGAATAAAGATTCGTCTATTTCCACGATATTTCCAGATATATCTCCCCGTAGTTTCCATGGCATATCTATAAGTTTCTTTGAGCAGATTCCTCTCAAAATGGAAAACCATTCAATGACCGTAGTGTAAGCAATTCCGTTTACCAGTTTCAAACATTCATATATCTGCATGTCGATGCCAAAGAAGTATATAAGTAACATTAGGTTTTTTATCGGCAGTCTTGAATTCTGTACAAAAATAAATATTACCATATATAATAATTAATCACAAATTAATCATTGGCAACAAAAGAAAATTGCATTTATTTCTAACACAAAATTTACATCGTTTTACAAATGCAAAACAGTCAGAAACAAATAAAATACTTCACAAACTGTGCAATCAGTGAATGTTAACCAGATATAGGCATTTGTAATATATGAAATTTATGTTAGAAATGCAAGACAAGCATTAAACGCTAAGCGGTGAACTACCTCATGAGCGATTGCATCGTTTGCACAAACTTTGACAACGCTGGTAAGCGTTTGTCAGAAACAAATGCATTAAACGTGTACGAGCGTAACAGTTTTTATCGTTTGTGTTAGAAATAAATGCGCTCTAAACAATATACAATTTGCATTGTCATGTTGTATAATAATGATAGATAATTCAACGTTTTTGCTTGTATGCTGGCATACACGTAAATTGGAAATTATTGTACGTAGGTGATATTTATCAACATTGCACACATGTAAATTTATGCCAAAACTAGTTAAAAATGTGCCTAAATATCAATTATTCGATAATGTCCTATAATCACATTGTGGTAACGTACATTCGTCGGAAGCTCTATTACTGTACGATAAAAATCATTTAGTTATCATTTAATGTGACCATGGAACAGTTATTCATGATTCAATTTTTGCATAAATAAGTACATTACAATTAGTTTTTTAGTTATAGCAAAATAAGATGTATTTTTTAAATTTAATTTTATGATGTTATAGATTAAAAAAAAACGATTTTTATGTAATCACTTGCATATGATTTTAAAATATCAAGAAAATATATAAAACTAACCTCAAATATTGATCCTTTTCTAACAGACATTTTTGTTTGGCATCCTCTGCATCTGTGCACTTCACCGTCACTTGTGTCACCTCTCTTAACCAAAACCATTTCCATTTGACAAGTTTTGCAAACATTAGTGGATCTTAAAAGCTTAATACTTCTCAGGTATCCAATACACAGCTCTGTGGTTGAAATCAATAAACAAATATCGAAAATGTCGAATTTTCCACTCCTGCTCGTGTTCATCTGACATTCTTGTTCTTCATCTTTGTCATGAAACGCGACATTTTCTTTGTCCATACTGTCACTTGTAGAGCCTTGACTAGACATTGTTATAAATAACGGAAGAGAACTTCTTAGTAACGTTGCATACAAGATATGTGACGTGTTCTATTCCATGGAGACTTTTAAACGTTGGATTGCCCAAATAAGTCATACACGATGTTGCGCGCAAATCTTACATGTTAACTTTGATGGTTATGAGGTATTTTTTTTGTTTTTTGTTTTTTATAAATATGTAATTTGGAAAAGTAATTCAAGTTTACATAGAACATGTAGAAAGAGTAAAATAACCTACTGACAAATTCATACACATCACTACGTACATTTTAAATATCAATGTTAATTCATATGAATTGCTTACTGTATTTTGCCCAATTTAACGCCTTTTGGTGAAAAAACCGGGAATATATGCAATTTTTTTGCCGCATTAGAAACGTTATGTTTCGACGTCACAAATGTTGTATAGGAAAGATCTATCCAAACATTGATTCTTCATGCAGCATGGCGTTGTCCAAGATTTCTGAGATTGATGTTTTCCATACTTATAAGTCTGCTTATTCCATAAAAATTCCATGGGAGGATATATTTGAACCTGAGGTCTACACTTGGCTGCAAACCTACGAAATGGGGAAGAACTGTTCGCTAAATCTTGTTATTCCAGCATTGCTGTCAATGACATCGTGTGTTTGTGGTCCAGAAAGCAAGATTTACGGCCAAGAGAATGGGTTTGTTACATCCATGAATACATATTTGCTGGCAGTTTGCGATCCGGGCGGCGGCAAATCAGTAACATTCAGCAATGTGATTGAACCAGTTATGGATTACTTGTTTAGTAAAACTGGTAAGAAGATGGCAGTTGAGAACTATACGTCAGCTGGACTGCAAAGACACCAGATAGCTAATAAAGGTTATGGATTAATAACGACAGACGAGGGAAATCGTTTCTTCTCGTCCGTTAACCAAAAGCAGTCTAAAGGTGAATCCGAAAGATCAAACCTGTGCAAGATGTGGTCCGGCAAAGGAGACCAGGTTGAACTTGCCGCTGGTGGTAGAGGATTTACACATACATCTTTATCTATGTGTATATTTATACAGCCCCATCCCATGATGATAGAGTTATCAAGCCTGGTCGGAAATGATGGATTTTTAGACAGATTTTTAATGATTGTCTCCAGACCAGTTTTGCAGTCAACGGCTGTTGTAAAGGTAATCAAATGATATGCGTGAAAAAATAGTATAGATACATTTTTTTTATATCAATTTGCAGTTTATTTTCTAGTTGCATATATATGGCAATTTCCTATATATTTATTATAATGAATATTTCATGCTGATTGGTCTGTTGTAACAGACGGACGAGCCACACAGAAAGTTGTTATTCAGCTTTTATATAAATTTCATAATGTAATATGAACAGTGTGTGCATTATAAATATTTGTAAATTATTCTAAAAAATTTAATATTTTTATTAAAATTAAATATAAAACCAATTTAAATAAATATTTACAAAAATTTAAATATTTTTAAAATGATAATAAATCATTTATTAATATGAATAATAACAATATCAGTAATAATTGCATTTCAAGGTAGACAATTAGTATGGTAACAGATGACTTAAATTTATATGAATTCACATACATACTTCGAACAAACTATTAAAACTAAATTTAAAGCAGTTTATTAGAGTTGTTTTATTGCTCTTTATACATTTTGTAATACATACATATGGTATACTAAAATAAAGGCCTGGTTGGAATTTTAAGTTTTAGATACATTTATGTTTAACCAAATTATGTTAAAGTCTTTAAAGAAATACGATGTTATACATTTATTAATATTGGATTGTATTTATTTAACGCATACTTTACTTAAATATACACATTTGTTTTTAAAAGGAAAACTATAAAAACCTGAAAGAGCAGGGTCTGATGTCGTTCACTGAAGTATTCTATAAGATGTATGAACACCACAAAAATGACATTGCATACAAACTTTCAGAGGCTGCCCAAAAAGACTTTGATGAAATGTCTGATGCTTTTGCAGAGTATTTAAATGAGACGTATAGAGAGGGTAAGTTAAGCAATGTAAATGCATTGATATTAACTATAAAATTACATGATTGAATTTTAATGAAAGTGTCGAGCCGGACTGTCTATATATCTGGGTATAATTTTATATTTGATAAGCTACGCGGTTTATTTAGTGGGTACCAAGTGATTGAGGTTATTTCTTCATATACCGAAAAAATATTAAAGTAATTTCTTAAATAAACATAAATTCAGTAATCTAATTTTACGTAAACTGCAATGCCTTTATTACGAAGGCTAAAAGTATCACTGAGATTTCACAGTTTACTTGAATTTGGCCTTAATTTTAAACTGTCTTTTGCAGATGAAGATGAATCGGACAAGGAAAATGTGCCTTTAACCCAAACAAACCTCTTTATGACCTCTAGCAAAGACATTTTACATGTTTTAAGATTGGCTGCATTGCTCAGCATTATTTCGAGATATATTCTTAATGAGCTCAGGAAGGAGAATACACCGCCTGAAGAGGAGATTTCACAGTTTTATCTTCACAAAGCTAGACAATTATACCAGTTTATTGCCCAACAGAAATCAGTATTTGTTCAGGTACGAAACGGGAATATAATGAAGTTTCATAATTTTGAAATTCTGTTTAATTATTATATAGTATAAATTACTAGTATACAAGAGTAATTGTTTTAAAGCTTATGTAGTTACAATTATGTAATTAAATGATTTATTAACGATGTAAAAAAACATATTGTATTATTCATTTTAGGCACTGAAAAGCATCAATCAGGTAGAATGTAGCAAAGTCGGTAAAGTTCAAGCTTTCAGCACATGGATCATTAGGGGAATTGCATTATCGAAAGGACCACTGATCACTGTTAGAGATTTGCAAAGAAAACTGAAAGGTGCATTAAAAGATAGCATTGTTCGTAAGTACTTTTATTTATTTCGATAGATATGAAAACACCCACACTTTTTATATATAAAGTCACTAATAATTTGTGAAAAATAATTTAAAAATCCATTACCAATAAATTTTTTTTGTATGTAACTGATTGTTTAGATAAATTCCCATTACATTAACATGTTTTCAATGTTTACCATGATATCCATATTCAGATTTGTAAGTAGAAGAAATTTGCTGTCGCACTAATGATGTTCAAATATGTAAATAACTTTCGTGGCTACTGTGTAGTAGATTACTTTAGATGGTGTAAAATTTAAAAATTTGTTTCCTTATGTTTTTACATCAATTTTTACAGATGAACTAGAAATACTGCAGAACAGTAACTTCGGAAGTATAATAAAAGTTGGCAAAAGGGAAGTATTTTTAAAACCTTCACCTGCAGTGTACACTGAATCTGATTATTCTAAGAAAGCTAGCGTGACATCTGAGGATTACAGCTTACAATTTGGGAACATAGAAGGCGTAGATAGGTCATTATTGGCTGTGTGTCTCCCTAACCACAGAAACCATGATGAAATAATTGACATGTTTGACTTGTAGTTTATTTTAATTTTCATTTGTAAAGATATGTTTTGGATGTTTGAAGTGTTTTATTGCGCAACAAGTATGTCTACTGGATAATACTGAAATCTCATAGACTGGAATATATTGATGTAATGGACATATTATGTATAATTATGTGAATATTTAAATAGATATGCTGTACATGTTGTAAACATGTTGAAAAAATATACTTATTAAAGATAAGAATAAACTGTTATATCAGAAATAGTATGGTAAATTTCAGAGCATTATTTAAATATTATGTGGAAATTGTTCTTGACCTTCTCTACATGCTTCATTGACTGCGATTTACGTTTACGTCTGATTTTGTGTCTGAGGTACTGTGTGTCCTACCATCATGCAGCTTTGTTTGTGATTGCATCTTTGGGAGTCTGTCAGCATCACGCCTAAATAAGGTCACTTTGACATACTTTTCATGCTTTATTGATTCAGGTTCACAGGGTATAGCTACACGTACTGTGTATACTACCATGATGCATAGCATTTATTAGATTGCAAAAAGACTGATATTTTTGTATTATTTTAATTTTTTTTGCAAAATACCACATCGTGGGGAGGAGACCCCGTTACTTGTAGTCAATGGCTTCACTTCAGGTCTAAACTAGAACTGTCAGTCAGTCTACAAACTGCGTTAAATTTATGCATAAGTTGAGTATAATGTTTCAACTGTCGACCTGTCTACTGTCGGACTGTCAACCAGACTACTGTCAACTTGTCAACCCGACTACTGTCGACCTGTCTACTGTCGGACTGTCAACCTGTCAACCCGACTACTGTCGACCTGTCAACTGTCAACCTGTCAATCCGACTATTGTCGACCTGTCAACTGTCAACCTGTCAACCCGACTATTGTCGACCTGTCAACTGTCAACCTGTCAACCCGACTACTGTCGACCTGTCAACTGTCAACTGTCAACCTGTCTCCCATTCTACTGCAATAAGCAAGACCGATTTACTCATTTGGTCAATACGCACTTATAAGTTAGGAACTACTTGACCAGATATGCTACTTGACCCAAACTGCATTGTATGTTCACTCATCACGCATTCCTTGCATGAACAAATATTTACCTTACGAAACGAAACTTGAACCGCTATAAGTGTGTAATAAGGCAAGTGGTTCATAACATATGGCATAAATCACCATTGGGCGATTGGTATAGCTCAGAGACAAATGTGGGTTTACGCCTTAGAAACGTGTGACGTTTTAAATGTTTGACTCGCTTCCCGTTTAATATAAGTCACACATAGCAAATTAAACAATTATAACAGAAAAAGTATCACTCCTTTTAAGGCTATTGTTATTTAACGTTATTTGATATGGTTTAATACAAAATAATAATTATCTGATGATCATCATTCATTATTATTTTGTAATATGAATACTCGAGTTGACATCGAGCCACATACAATCCTCCCATATAATAATGTTGGTGACGAAAGTACCGAAAGCGAGACAAAACAATTCAAATTCCATTTTTGACAACGACGTCAACAAATTCTATTTTAAATGATATTTTATTCCTTTTTTTTAAATCTCATAACTTGCACAGAAGCAAAAAGTAACATCAAAGACGAAATTTTGAAAAAAAAGTCCATGTGACCGTTCATGTAAATTGACAGAAAGTGGAAACATAAATAACAAAATTGTGAAGAAAATGTTTTTACCGCATTTTGGTAGATGAGTGAAATCATTTTTTAAGAATAATTGATTGTAACCCTAATATGAATGTTTGTTAACGTTTAAATAAAATCAGTTAATTTTCATAAAAATCTTGAAATTTCTTTAGACCAAAAATAACACCTGGAACAAAAGTTAAAAACCAATTGTTTGAATAGCATAAGATAAAGTCTTTACACCAGGACTGAATTGGTCATTTTACGGATGTGGATTCAATTTCCTTAGGGGGCCTGGGTGGCCGAGTGGTCTAGGTAGTTGATTTAAACTTACCTGTACAGATCACTGTTTCCTATCACCTATACGGCGTGAGTTCGCGCTGGGTTTGTACATACAAAAACGGGTTGCGTTTAACTCGCATCGCACGTGATAAGGTTTGTCAGTTACCTGCCCAAGTTCGGTGGTTCTCTCCGGGTACTCCGGCTTCCTCCACCAGTAAAACTGACCGCCGCGATATGACTGAAATATTGTTGAAAGTGGCGTTAAACCCCAATCAAACAAACAAACAAAAATCAATTTCCTTAGAAGATTGCCTATATCAAAATATTTATATATTTAATTACATGTATTGTTATTATTATTTTAAAAATTGTGATATATTGACAGTTAATTTGGGCATTGTGTTTCTATACTTAAGTTGTTTTCACATTGAAGTCTCCAATCATACGGTCACGAGATAGAACAGGTGATTTTTCTATGTGTGTTGTAGCGCTTAACGTGCTTAGGTCTTACAGGTTTGAATTTCTATGTATAGCTGTTTCTATACATGGAATTGTATATTCAATTGATTATATGTAAGAGATTTTTAAAATTATTAGCTACATAATAAAACCGTTAAACAAATATTAATTCTTTTGTAAAACGTCAAAAGTTTGACTATAAATTTACAAAATCACCAACCTTTTATGGACGATGGCCTAAAAAACAAAGATGCGACTGGGTAATTACCGTTAATGAAAAAAATTAACAGAACGAAAAATCAAACTTGTCACCTTTCTAGATCAATCTTATTAGTTTTTGAAAAGAATGAATCAAAGTGCACAATCTAGTCAAAACCCATGGGCATGCTTAATTTTATGAGGAACTATATTATTCAAATTTATAAGAAAAATCATTCCGGCAAGGGATTTGATCAGTGTTTAACTCTGTTTATTTATATCTTATGTCTATTTAGACCATTAAAGGGTTTCTCTTATGGTAATAAATCATTTTACTTCAGCTTTATGTTAGTAATGAATACATATAGAGATTGTAATAATTTATATTCTTTGGTAACAACTTCATATAAAGTAATTGAAATTTTACATTTATTAATATCATCTGGCATTTAAATAATAGTCTAGTGGGAAAATATGCCAGTGTTAATTTTCTCTTAAAAACGTTTGTCGACTTAAATTATAACTCAACTATTCATTCTTGGGTATTCTTAATGTAAATGTATAAGCACAGTTTGTTTAAGACAAGAATTAACCAGTTTTCTTGTCTGCTGGATTAGATTAAGTGAAATCACGTTTGGTTGGTAAAAAATTTAGCTTAAGGTATTTGTCAAGATGTTTTCTTTTTTATTCTTGTTCAGCAGTGGGAATATACACGTTCCTTGCATATTTTCGTGCTGGTATAACGTTTGTCCAATAATTCAGCCGAGTTACAGCTTTCGTGCAGGCTTGAACGTTTAGTTTTCGCGCGATTTTAGGCTAAGGAAGTTACTACAGCTTTAGTTTTCAGTGTATTGTTTTGTGTTCTATGTTTATCTTTCGTTTCAATTTGTTGGCCATGGTCTTTTTTGTCTTCCGACTTAACGATTTCTGTCTGCCCCTTTAGTATCTTCGAATTCCTTTCAAAATGAATTGGCACAATAACTACAGTTAGACATAAGTATTGGGGAAAATTAGATTTTTTTTGTTGAAAACTTTGGAAAGAATCATTTAGATCCCGGGGAAACGCATGAAATGGTCATTCCCCCTTTGCAACTGAAATGGCCAATGTGGGACACCAAGTATAAAATGAGATCACATAAAATCATTTAAAGTGTTTTGTTTGCAAATCTTGTGAGAATGATCAGATGTGAACAAAGCTAGGTGAATGTCTCCTTTAGGGAGAGATGGAAGCCCTTATAATTTCACATAGTGAAAAATTGAAAATCCCGCCTTGCGCAAAAAGACTTTTCTTTGACCCATTTATTTGCCCAGGTCTAAATCATTGTAAGTGATATCAACGAAATGGAAAAAGTTATTTTGTCTGGATTATATATTGTTACAGAGTTAAACAATAGATTGCAACGGCTTAAAAAGTTCGGACAGCACCAATAAAAACCCCACTGGTTATGTTTTTGTACTTCTTTCCTCGTTTTGTCAAACTCAATTTACTAGTGTGTCCCTTAAGATCGCTAGATAGCCGAAAGAAATTGAATCTGTGATATTATTTGTAAGCAAGTTAAAATTTATATTGATTTTGTGTAG
>JARWCS010239779.1:0-13507 GCA_034783895.1 Geukensia demissa
CGTACGTTCACTTTTGGAATTCAAGTTAATGGATGAGCTGACAGAAAAGCAGACATTCCGTTCACTTTTGTGTCTACACAGATGGCATTGTTAACGTTAAGTGCACGCTTGAAGCAAACGAAGTGAACGGCAAGTGCACATCAAGTGCACTTTTCTAACCCGTTTACATGTAACCTTTTGTGAGCATGCAACTGTATGTAACATGCTTGTCCTTGAGACAGTCATCCACCAAATGACAGTTCTACATGTCTCATTACGCCTTCAATTGTGAACCCGACTCCATATTTTGACAGCCACTTTAAAAGTCCCCTTAAACATAAAATATGTGTCTAGTCAGAAAACGCGACAATCGAAATATGATTACGATGCTGCCATTAGATCATTCGGTATTTGGGTACGTTTAACCAAGACGTTTTACAAATTTGCGCCAGTTATAATGAACGGATTTAGTTTTATTACCTTTGATACAACTCTTGCGACTTCAGTACGAAATAAATTCTACAATTTAAAGAAAGCAATTGACCGTGGGTTATACAGCATGTTGGCTGTTAAACAGATTTTATAATGTGTTGATAATAGAAACTAGTGATTAGGGTTTATAAAATCTCTTTGATCTATGTAAAGTATATGATAGAATGACAATGAAGTGTGGCTAATATATAATTATGTTTTAATTACAAAAATGACGAATTCTACTTGTTTAAGAGGTACCCAACACAATCACGAAAATAAATTCCATTCGTTTAATTTTCTTTATACTTTGTTTAGACAAGAAGGAAAAAAATGAACATTTGAAGAAATTTGAACCTCACAATTCTCTGGAATTATTTTAGCAGATATATAGTAATTTCATCATCAAAAATTTTTATCACTGAGATGCATTAATTTTAATATAAAATGATACTTGATTAAAACGTTTAAATGGTTTTTACAGAGTCATTTCCCTTAGGTGTAGGGTACCTCCTTAATCGGTTCTACAACGGTAACAAGACACATTGAAATAGCTTTAAGTATGAAAATACTAAGAAATTACTAATTTAGTACAACATCTGATACATTTTGTAGAACTTGGTGGGTGAATTTTTCAACAGACCGTTGGCATTCCAATGGAAACAAATTGTGCTCCCCTACTAGCCGTCTTGTTTTTGTACTCGTAGAAAGCAGAATTCATTCAGGGATTCCTGCGAAATAACAAATAGAAATTGGCCAGTTCGTTTAATTTCACTTTTCGCTTTATCGATGATGTTTTGTCATTGAATAATCCTACAGTGAGCATCTCGACCAAATATATCCAAGAGAACTAGAAATTAATTCGACTACAGACTGAACAAAATCTGCTTCATACCTGGTTTTTTCCTAGAAATTGACCAAGAGAGAAAACTTGTTTCTAAGATTTACGAAAAGGGGATGACTTCAACTTTCCTCTTGTAAACTTCCCATATTTATGTGGCAATAGTCCTGCTTCCCCTTCCTACGAGGTTATGTTTCGCAGTTGAGTCGATAATTTCGTGCCTGTGCCAAGTATCAGGATTTTCTAAAGAGAGAATTGGTGTTGTCGCATAAATTACTACCACAACAAAACATCCAATCAAGGTTGAATTCGACCCTCCTAAAATTCTATGGTTAGCATCATGAATTGGTTGATTCATATAATATCAGTGTATCTCAACTAGTTATGGACCTGTTACCTGTAATACAACGTTAACCCGGATTAGACTTTAAGGATTCCACGACGGGTGTTGCGTGCAAGACGTGGAATACTTACCCTTCCGAAGCACCTGCTCCCACCCCTGTTTTGTAAAGGAGTTCGCGGATTCCAAGCCTTTGTTCTTTTAATTGTTTTCGTTTTAGCTTTTAGTTTGTTTAAAAAAACATCACAACCAAACTTTGCACAATTAAAGATCTGTTAAATATAAATGTTTAAACTATCTTCATGATGTGTTTGTGCGCTCCTCCAAAATTTTAGAATTTTTACAGAAAATGTTACATTTATATGAATACATGTAAGTAATGAATTATTAAAAAAAAAAAAAACCAACGGTCATTCACAACAACTTATTATTGTGTCACAAAATCAACGATTTGGGCAAAAATTGGGCTAAACGCCTACTCCGTCGTATATAAGCTTTTCACAACATGTCTTCTTTGACAATTTTATTGACTACCAAAAAGTTAGATAAAAAATGCTTGTATGAAGTCACGATGAACTATTTGCATATGATTTAATCAATTATGGAAGTTCATTAACTTGTTTTACCCCATTGTTGTTTATTTTTGTATTTTGATACAAAAATTATTTTAAAAAATACAGAATTTTATTTTGGAAATATAAGTTTTTTTTTAGTTTTCTTCATTTTTGAAATGTAGTGAATTTACTGGTTTTATTGGACTGTAGACTTGGATTATATAAATTGTATAAATTAGGCATCAAATAGGCCCAAAATAGTCATGCTAACGTTCTCCTTTAAATTTTATGAAATGTTTCTCCAACAACTAGGAAATTTAATCACATCTATACCTGCATAATCTATGAAATATAGTTAGGACATTGGCAGCTTAGTAATTGTCCCTGCCGTCGGATTGGTTTCCCATTTCGATTTGTTTGTATTTGAGTGCTTCTTTTGCTATATTTGAATCTTTGACTTCCTGTGTTTCGGTTTAAATGCTACTGATGAGAGGTTACTCCTTGAAATGTACATATAGCATACATGTACCTAAATTTTCCATATTTATTTAACATTGGTAATTTTGTATTTTACTGGTCCGATTTCTTCTTTATTTTTCAAAAAGCGGTTGGTTTTTCAAAATGTAACTTAAGTTGCCTTCCCCAACTGCTCAGTATTTTCATGCTTAAAGTACTGTTTATATTGCATAAATGTATTTAAAATGATATTTGATGAATTATATTTAGTTTTTTATTGTGTTTAAAAGGTATATAGTAACATAACATAAATTACCAGTTCCCTAGAAAATTTTACGTTTCAAGCATTTTGACTATGAATCCAAGGAGAAACTTGGGTATAATACATAATTACTCAACATATCTGATTTTAATTTATGTTTTTATTCTTTTTCTGATATTTAATGTCAACAAGTCATATTTTGGTTTATTTTCAAGAAATCTGATTTTATTTAGTGTAGGAATAAATTTTCATTTCGAGCTATTTTATGCCTTATTGTCGTGAAAATTAGATTCAAATGAGATTTAACATTAGAATATTTAATAATTTTTAATACTTCAATATACTTTTGTTATTTTTTTCTATCAGTCAGCGCAGTAGTTATATTTACATGTAATAATGACCAGAGTATAAAGAGGGAATTCCGCATGATCCGCGAACTTTGCCCTTAGTTCAGACAGTTGTTATCGGAGTTCCTATCCTGCTTTAAACATCTTTATAACGAATACTACGCTTCAGATACTCTCTCTTTCTCTTTGGGACAAACAAACGAACGGTAACATTTTAAATATGCATCTGAGATATACCTTTGATACTATGATATATGTATTTGTCTTGTAATTCGTGTAGGTTCAATCATTTGATAGGTCGATTATTTACATAAATTAACATTGCTTCAAATAAGAAGAAAACATGCAGATCACACCTGCTTTCAAGCGTTTAAATGATATTAAAAGTCCTTAAGTGTATTTGTTTAAATATAAGAACTCATAAGAGATTTTTAATGTTAAAGATATGTTTGATTTCCTAATATTGAAAATGATATTCTGATACTAGAAAACGAGTTTTAATATAAAAAAAATCACATTTAATATTTAACATACGACGATTTTTAATATTGAAAATGTGAAGAACTTTTGACATTCAAAAATCGATTTTTTAAATTATTTTAATATAATTTTTTTTTAAATTAGAAAATATTTTGATATTAAACAATGATTTTTTTAATATCAATAAATAAGGGGGAAAATTCAATAACGGCTCGACATACAGCCCTTTGGATTAGGACAGTATAAAATAAAAATGATTAATAATAGAGATGAAGATTTAACAATCCGAGATATTCTTTATAATCCGAAAAATCGATATAGCAATTCTATTTTATCGATATAACGATATTATTTATCGAGATCTCGATAAATAAGTGATTTTATCGAGATAACGTTATATATTTTTTCGAGACCTGGATATATCTTTTTCATTTTTGTCGAGATTACGATATATGTTTATTGAGATCTCGTTATAACAATTTCATTTTATTAAGAGACAGATATAATTTTTTTATCGAGATCACTGTAAAACGTGCATGTGGATGTTTTCTCGTGATCTCGAATAATATTTAGAATTTTTGTGTCACTTTACGGCTTACGTGATTTTTAGACATCTGATGTTTCATAGACATATATCACTAGTATTTGAATAGATTTTATTGGATTCCCTAGGGTAAAACGTTTATTAAATTTGGAATAGGACAACATTTTCGAATAAATGTCTTGGGCTTATATGAAGTCTTATATATAAAAAAAATTCAAATATATCGGTTTATGGTCCAAACAAAACTAGTTAATACAGCGTATTATAAAAATGAAGAAAAAATGAAAAAACAATCTGAAATTTCTAAAATCATGAGTTTTTATAAATGTTGGTATAAAAAAACAAAAATGCACAACATAATTGTAATAAAATTTGATGCATTTGCATAATTGATTAAATTATAAACATCAAGTGCATCAAAACTCCACACAGGCTTCACTGTATTAGTTTAAAGGCTCTGGATTGGGGTAGGGCTATAATTTTGCTCTTACTTTTTGGAAAACCGATTACTTTTTAACAAAAAAACGAAACACTTGTTTTAAAAAGCTTATACATTTATCTTTCAAACATTATCATATTTGTAAACTATAAATACCTGTGAAAACGAAATTGTCTAAATCAACAAGGTATGGTACAAAAAACCGATTAGCATTCCAATAGAATGTTTGTTAATAAATAAATGACGGGAAAAGTTATAAAAACGAATTTAAAAAGTTAGGATGATTCCTGGATGTAGGGCAAACGGTAGATTTACATAGCCTAACGCTTATATATGCAATAATACTAAGAAGTTACTTGAACTGATAAAACAGCCTAAAATTATGTCAATTGTGATACAAACCGCACAACAGAACAAACTTTTGCACAGTTGAAAACCTCTCTCAAGTGCAAATATTTAGTTCAAAATATTACAAGCTCTTATTTATTTTTAATTAACATCTCCCAGATTTTAGTATTTTTACAGAAAATGTTATATTCTTGTTGAAACATATCAAATGTGCCACTGTGTTTCCGTCGAAAAGATGAATTTAAAAACGATTATAAAACAGAATTTTAAGAACTTATTGTTTTTTAAAAATTTAAGATTTGGGCCTAAAATATAGGCTTCGCCTACTTATTTCATCAACACGATAAAAACATTGTTATAAAAGTTGATTACAGCTATTGAAAACAGTCTTTGAAGCGGTGTGTGTTAGAATAAGTACGGAGTTCAAGATAAATTGAACAACAATAAGAAAAAAATAGATATCTTTCATCCAAAACTATGTTCAATGAACGGAAACAATGAAAAAGGATACACCTCAAGCCCGGGGAAACTTTTTTATGCCTCTACACAGCACTTAGAAGGGCAAAATCTTCATCAAATTGCAAAAAAGAAAGGGGATGTAATAAATGCCGAAAACATAGAAATTGATTACTTATTTATAATTTTTAGACAATTTTAACCCAATCTTTTGGTAGTTTTTTGCATTGCTTTTATTGAATAAAAAACTAAATATGTTCAAAATCTTTATGTTTAGCAATTTTAACCAACACACGGCATATTATATTATTATCGATCATGGATAATTATTATACTGATTTCAGATCACGATCCATGTGCAAGTGGACCCTGTCACAACAACGGAACATGTAACAGAAGAGGATCTACACAGAACTATGACTGTGCATGTGCCGGTTACACTGGCAACTTGTGTGAAACAGGTTCCGTAATTCTTACAATAAAACATATACATATGGCAAAAATTCTGCGTTTATCATTTTCATATTTCTAAGGTCAAATTATATTAAAATGTGAATTGTGGTGTGTTTTAATTTTCAGTTCAATTTTAATTCAAAATTCATTACTTTAATGATATGCCAGGATGTGCAATTTGCAAAAAAGGTAAGCCGTAGCACATTTTTATTTCCATTTTTAGCAGGAATTTGACTAGCACATTATATTTAAACATCATGGATAGTTTTAAATAAAAATTATGGCAGCAGTCATTATCTTACTATACATGTATTATTGTAATACTTCGGCTACGAAAATTGTTATCATGATCAAAACATATTTCGATTGAAGAAAAGTACAGGCATCAGATACAATACTGCTGGCTTCAAATCTATATCGGTATAGAATTAAGTAACACTATAGTATTTTGAATTGCAGAAATCGATGAATGTTCTTCGAATCCTTGTTTGAATGGCGGAACTTGTAAGGATTTATTAAACGCTTTTCAATGCATTTGCCTGGCAGGATATATGGGAAACATTTGTCAAACAAGTAAGTATCATTTTATAGAGAGACATCCTAATGAACTCAAGGTTAGTTTAACAAATAATGTTAACAGTTTGTTCTTGAGTATAGAAATGTAATTACAATGTCTTATCATTTCAAATAATTCAAATATATATATTTAATCTATGCGTCACAATGTGAAGGTATTTTGAAAATCCAAAATCCTGCATGAATCGCTTAACATGATTAAAGAATACCTCAAGTATATTGTTTCAAAAATACCAAAACATATGACAGCCAATACTATTTTTAAATATATAGTTTGTCATTGTTTTTTTTTAATTCATTTTTACTTATTCATATTTTTAAATTCCTTGCTAGACATTGACGAGTGCACCAGCAGTCCTTGCAAACATGGCGGTTCATGTGTTGACAAAGTAAATGGTTACCAATGCTTATGTCCTTCCGGTTACACAGGCCCAGACTGTGATGATGGTAAGTTGATAATGATGTGTAAAATATTTGTTCTTATCCAGCGATGTTTTGTGTTGCTTTAAGTGTGTTCCCTCAGCTGGCTTTACCTGTTCACATTTTTAGTAAATGTCATATTTTATAGATCTCATTTATGCCATTCCGTAATAAAACAATTTATGTTTTGATATCAACATTTGTAAAAAAAAATATAAGCTATTATGTTTCTTAAACACCCAATAGTATTCATGAAGAATAGTATTCAATTATGGATCTTGTTTAAATTTAATGTGTGTTGGTGTTTTCTTTTTATATTATCGGTAACAATTTAGTTTGGTGTTCTTCAAATAATTTTTAACATGTATTTAACGATGTCCTAAGTTTATTGTTTTATCAGAAATAAATGAGTGCAGCAGTAATCCTTGCCAACATGGTGGGACGTGTTCAGACAAAATCAACGGTTATACATGCACATGTGCAGCGGGATACCAGGGAGATAACTGTCAGACGGGTAAAGTGGTTTACTGCTTGTTTTATTTCAGACGAAAATGTTCTATTAGAATTTCATCACTATTTTACAAACTTCACAAAAATAATTAACTATCATTTATGTTTTAAATCCTGCTTTGCGGCTTTGTCTCGGAACATTTAGCGTCTAAAGTTTCATTTTTAATCTACGTAAATGTCAAAATAAAACACGCGGCATTGAGAAAAATACAATTATTAGGTCAACATTTTTATTGTTATTAGTTAGTTGTTACTCGACAGATATATATCTACATTTACGTTTTTATGCAATATATTCTGTAAAAATAACTAATAGCAATTATTCATAGGAATTAAAAATGTGAAAAATGTTTTATTTTGTGCAGATATAAACGAGTGTCTCAGTAATCCTTGTAAATTTGGAAGCTGTAAAGATTTAGTCAATGACTATAACTGTACTTGTACCCCTGGATATGGTGGAAAGAATTGTGATAAAGGTACATTTTACTGGATTTGTTATGGCTATATATGCTCTTATATGTTTAGTTTAATAATAATGTTAAGCCCCACGTTCGAAATCCAACTTAAAGCAACACATGGGTCTACTAAATTTATTATTCATTTTGAACTTAAAAACAGACTGGTAGTGTTTTGAAGAAGTCAGAAATCAACGAAAAGACACATTCCATGTTGTGACAAATATTGTTGGCAATCCAAGGAAATTTAATGTTTGACCTTTCTTTCCAAAAATTTTAATAGTGGAAAGGGACAATTCATATTGAATTGGAAAGAAGTGCATGTTATAGATATCTGCTGCACCGTTATATCACAATTTCTAGATATGATTCAGTTGCAATTTGAATTATGTTTTTCGAATTAACGGTTACATTTTTTTAATTTACAGAAATAAATGAATGTAACAGCAACCCATGCCAGCATGGGGGGACATGTACAGATAGGATGAATGGGTATACATGTGCCTGTCGGTCTGGTTATAAAGGAAGTAATTGTGAAACAGGTTTGTTCGGTATTTGAATACTTACCTTTTTTATTGGTCTATATCTAGCTTAACAATATCACTGAAAGTTTATACATGTTTATAAGTCTTGATCCAGTGGCAATATATTTTCTTTTCAGCTAACATTTTTAACATAAAAATTTGTGTGACATTATTTTTTCAAAGCCCCGTAGATCAATGTCGGTAGTGTTCGTCCACAATTATTATATGTTTAGTTAGTTGCTAGAAAAACCGATAAAGAAGGGCCAGTATTAATTAACCTTCTCAAGGATATATTATTCCTGCAATTGGAACTAGCTTCATGCATGTTTTCTTCCGTAGAAGTCTATAATCAACATATAAATTGAAGACGGGATATGGTGTCAAAGCAACAAATACTGCACCAAAAACTCATTGAACGAACATCAATCAATACTCAATGGTTTGGCTTTTACGGTTTTTTCTTATTTTTTAACATAGAAAGTCAATTAAGCACAACCTACTTGGTGTCCAAGTCGTGCGATAACGCTAACAATCGTCTTTCCAACAAACTTTATGGTTTACCAAGCATGTAATATCGTACAGCAAATTCCTAATCCTAAAATCCTTTCTGTTTGACAAGAAGTTTGGTTTAAACCTATAATGGTAAATCTTATTCGTTATTGCTTTTTTCAATATTTGTACACATGTACCATGTTTATTTGTTCAAAACAATTCTTTAGGTTAATTCTTTTTATTTTTATTCGTTATAGGTAATAAAATACAGCAAAATACAGAACAGTCTGGTCGTAGGAACTGTTTTGCCTCACCCGACATAATGTGTTTAATGACATTTTTAACAATTCTGATGTTAAGTATGATTGCTGTCTCTGGTTTTCTTGCATTTAATATCTACAAGTTGAAAAGGGCCGTTGCAGACCTGAGAGAAAGTACTGAAAAAACTGTTTCAACTAATCCTGGATATCTGAAAATGCCTGAAAAATCAATTAAATAAAGATATGTATTGAAAAATATTCTGTAACCTTAGATGAAAAATCAAAATAAATGATACTGCATCAACCTTTTATTGTATTTACTGAACCTGGTAAATCTAAACAGAACAACAGTTCTACAAAAAAAAAACCAAACATCTATTAAATTATCTGGTTATAGCAAATATTAAATAAAAAAACATGTTTTATCTTGCGAACTTACACAAATAATGTACAACTTGGGTTTTTACTCAAATGCGACATTTCAGACAATCTGATTGGTCATTTTTGGATTTGATTTCAGCGTTGAGACGAACCCCAATGTTTTGTGCAAGTTAAGACAGTAAACATATCCTAAGTAACATCAATGCACAGACAAAACAGTATATTTTTATTATAAAAAACTATTACATCTTTAATTTACTCATGCCAATAATGTCTTCGGTTAATCACAAAAAATTGGTATTATATGTTATGCATCAATTTTCACACAAAATATGTGTTCAGAATAATAAATAAAAGTCAATATTAAACTATGATGCATTTTTTCCTGAAAGCTTCCCAATTTATTGTAATAATCAATACCAAGTCTTAAAAAAGATTGAATGAAGTCGGTTCATCAAATAAAACCAAGAATAAAACTCTCAATATTTATGCTCTTACATAAGAAGCAGCAGTATCTTGCATTACAATACTTTCAATCATTGGTAGAAATAACTATTACAACAGCATCAAATTCCATTACCACTACGTTTGTCCGTTATTATACATTGTCAACAAGAACAAATGTTAACATTTCATTACCATTAACTTTAGATAGTATTGATATTTGATGCATACATTGGTTTAGCACTAAAGGTTAGACTTGTCTGACATTTATCAAACAGTGTTTTACAGAAATTTGCTGCATTTGTTAAATTCTAAAGCACTGAAAATACGGAAAAGCTTCGAAAAGTATTGCACGTGGTAGTTGTCTTTGCCGTCGACTTCTTATTTTTCGGTTCGATAGCTACTGATGAGAGATCACTACTTGAAATGTACATATAGCATACCCAAATATTTCCATATTTTTCAATATTTGTAACTTTGTATTATAAGTCTAAAGCAAATAAATCTTTGGTCACGTTAAAAAAGACAAGAAAATCTCTTGCGGCCTACAACATTACAGTTATAATTAACATTCCTATCAAAATGAGGTTATTATTATGTTTCAATTTCAATTTGTTTTTAAACAACGGAGATGCAGGCTTACAAGGAAAGCTAAGCAACAAGAAATCTTTGATTTTGAAATAACCAAAATTTCCAAATTTATACAACCGTGGTAGTTTTGTGTTTTGTATGCAAAATGTTGAAAATCTAGTAATTTCTTCTTTAAACGTGAAACAAAAATTGCTATCACATTTGTCATATATCTGATTTCTGTGATTGGTTAAGGATTTCTGGCATTTTATTTTTCTTGCATTAGTTTTTATCGTTAATTGTTCGTGTTCTCGTGTTTGCATGGACGCAAATCCTCCATGAGAAGACATCTAATTTCTCGAGCTTGTGAGCTGCTTTTATGTTATAAAAGTAAATTGAAGTAAACTCAAATCGAGTTATATTATCGTGCATCTGAAAAACAAATCACCTCCAGCAAAGGAAAGACAACGGGTATAGGCAGATCTTAATAAACTTTAAACTATACTATACCAATTTATACTGGGCCTCTATTATTGTAAACATTTACTCTCATATTGGGTATATTGAACTTAAAAATTATCTCTTGTTTTTAAATGTTATTTCTAGATTTTTTCACTATTAACGAATTTTCTTCGACTTCCTAGGTAAATCACCAAATGATCAAATAAAAACTTGACAGTTTAAAACTGTCATTAGTTTAAATATTTTTTATAATGTTATAAGCTCTTGTCATTACATTCGAACATATTTTGCAAAATTTCTTCTTTGATTCTCGATTTAATTTTAATCTCTAAAAAGTAAGAAACTGCTTTATATGATAATGAGAAGTAAGGATTCTTTACACAATAATTCAGATAATGGTTTCCAACTGTTTTGTCCTTAAATTTTTCAATATCCGTATTTGAAAACATTTTTAACAAATTCTTTTCATAGAGAAGCCACTTTCTTTCTCTTTATTAAAACATATTTACATATCACTTGAATATATTGTTTTAGATATTGATGAATGTAAAAGTACTCCCTGTCAACATGGAGGGACATGCGTGGATAAGGTCAATGGTTACATATGTAATTGCGGCGCAGGATTTTCAGGAAAAAATTGTGAGACAGGTAATCTATGCTTTATGTTAAGTTCAAGGTATTTTAAATAAAATATTTAGTCAACTACATGTATTATACATATATGCACACAATAACAACGTAAAGACCAAATACATTGCATGTGCATTGCTTTATTAACAAGCATATGCTTGTTTCTATTATATCATATGAAATAGTAAAGATGTAACATATAAAAGTCAAGACGGCCACATTTCTTATAATATTAAAATTGATTTGTGTATTTAAAAAAAACTTATAGTTTTAAAATCAGATTAAAAAGCCGACACTGGTGGAAAGATATTATAATATTGACATGACACGTATTGTATTCCAATTATTTTATGATGTTTAGAATATATCAGAACTGAATTAATATTTTCCCAAATATTTGTGAAAAAATCAGCTTATTAAAAACACTTTTAAAATTACAGATATTGATGAATGTGTCAGCACGCCTTGTCAAAACGGAGCTACATGTAATGATATAGTAAATGGATACACATGTACATGCTTAGCGGGATATTCTGATGATCATTGTGGAACAGGTATGATTTAGTTCTGGCACAGGATTGATGTGACATCAAATATAATTCTGCATGTTCATATCCTAAACAATATTTCACTAAGCATAATTTTCTCTTCTTAGATGGTTTTTTTTTTCATTTAACATCACATTATTACTTGTTATTCATTTCATTTTCACAAGTAAATTAGATGTGGGTTATACAAATGTTAACTTTAAGAACACAGCCAGATTATTCAATATGTGAAGAGGAACAGCTATTGATACAAAATGTATTTCTATTTGCATTTTAAGTCTTATAAAGGTGGGATTTGTAAATCTTCTTTGAAATAACATTATCTTAATATTTGACCTCATATGGTGTATCTTTTGACAATCTGTATGATTCAGTAGACTGTCATTTCTCCTCTTGTTCCTTATGAAATCTTTACCATTATTGTTACGTTTCAGATATTGATGAGTGCCAGAGTGCTCCGTGTCAGCATGGTGGTTCTTGTTCTGACCTTGTAAACATGTATAGCTGTATGTGTCCAGCTGGTTACACCGGGCATATTTGTGAAAACGGTAAGATATTATTGTTTCATTGCATTGGAAGAGTTATAAAATCAAATAGATAATTTGTCTAAAAAATCGAGTTTTTGGTTCATTTGTTCACATTTTTATCAATGTTCTCTTTAATTTTAATGTCGATTTAATATCTTTACAGATATAAACGAATGTGCCAGTTTTCCATGTCAGCATGAGGGAACGTGTCAGAACAATCTCAATAGCTACACCTGTGTTTGTAAACCGGGATACACTGGTGTGAACTGCCAGATAGGTAAATTGATACGAGCCGATTTTTCCAGTTGCTTTCAACAGGACATTCATTTACAATTGTCTTTATTTGTCAGAAAATAAAAGTATTTTCAGAATTGACACATGGTTCATTATGGTAATATTATTTAGTTTAAATATGTTTTGCAGTGTTTTTGTTTGTGCTTATGTATGGTGAAAACTGGTGTGTCAAATTTAGACCTTGTTGTGAACCTCCTTGTGTTGCAGTGTTTTGTAGCATAGCATTTAGTTATTTAGGCTTTTGTTTGTTAACATCAATTTAATTTAATACCAATTGAAGTAATTGCCATTTTCTAACTCTATTTTATGTGTCTGGACAATCTATCCTGAATGGAAACATCTTTCCTTTAAAAACTTTTTATCTCCAGCAAACGATACAATGCATGTTTACATGTCTTGAAATTTGCATGTCTTTTCCCTTAATAATTCAGATTTCTACAAATA
>JARWCS010240000.1:0-13506 GCA_034783895.1 Geukensia demissa
TTCCTTTTGTTTACGTTTTATCTTTTAGTTTGTTTTAAATTTGTCTTGTCTCTATGGACTATGCACTTTTGATCTCTTGCATGGGTATTCTACACTGGACTTTTGAAACTGTGGATTATTCGAAGGTAAACCACTATCCACTTGTCCATTAAATCCTTTTGAGTCTTTTGAGTTTTTGACATTAACTGTGATTCATTACAATATAGAAATAAATCTGCAGACAGAAAAGCGCAGTTTGTGACCTTTGGTATGCGAACTATCTGTCGGTAGACCGTGCTGCCAAATCATACAATAAAATTATCAATGAGGAATTCGACCGCTGTAATCATGTCAGATGATTAAAACAAGTGTATTTATTTATTTTATTTATTACTGCGTATGTAAGAACAACCAGACTTTTTGAATGACCAATTGATAAGATATGAGAACTTTTCCTTAATAAGTTTATGTGGTAAAGTGGTATTAAGCGTAAAAAATCGAATCTGTCCATAGTAGAGAAAGGAACTTGGACAGACTTTAATGTTAAATTTTTAACACTCCAAAAGTAGTTTATACGATAATTTTCAAAACATTTTTTACAGAAGTTAAAGATGTTAGTCTTAATAGTAATTAGAACATTAATTAATAGTATTGAGACGTTAGTAGTAGTGCATTTATTAGAAGCAGAAATTAACCTAGAATTGAACGGATTTTTATGAAATTTAGGAAGCCAGTTCATTAAAGGAACTTTCATACAATCAGATGCAGCATTTAACTGAATGGTAACATTCAGATGTTAACTAATGATCTGTTGTTCTGCCAAGTTTGTAGCTGTCAAATATTGGAACTATTAATCACATTGAGGAGGTCCTTTATATAAGATTACAACTACGATAGTTTGGCCTTTTCTTCTACAGGAACAAACACACAAATCTAAGAAGTTATTTAATTTGCTTTTAAATCAGAAAACAATAGGGCATGTACTTGTGTCTTTAAAATTAATAATATCTACTATATATTCCAATATTGTATTTATATATGTGTCAAGGTTTTTATAACAGGATTTATCTGAGATTTCTTTTTTGATCCATTTTTGCAATATGCGTTTAGAGATTTTCGATAAAATCACGACATTTAGTCCAATTGAATTTGGCTGCTGGGCGATAATTAGGGATATTTTCAAGGACGCCAATAACCTCTCTTAATTTTTGAATAAAGCTGGCCTATGAAAATAATGTATTTTCAGAAACCTTCTAATTAGTTAACAGTGGCTTTATTATTTGGCTTTGACATTCGTTTAACAATATTTATTATCTGGTTGTCATCTAAATAAAATATTTACCTTATTCATTAAAGGAAAAAATTAACATATTTTCAACGTTATTTAGGCGACGAGGAAAACTGTTCTGTATATGTGACATCCTCGTCCTTGAAAAGTTCAAGAAACTAGTAGAAACACTGCACATCGTTATTTGAAATTATTTTGTTAAAATGAAAGTAAAATGAAAGTAGTTGTTATTCCATCTTTATATTATATTTTTCTATTGTACTTTATCATAGGTTACGTGATTTCGTGAAACAAGATCTAATTTTAATACTTATTCGAAAAATACATTTGTGCGATGCCAGAAAATGATTTTAAACCTGAAGACCTATTTTGATCTTAAATATCATCATAGTCCAAAAACAGAAATTCCACACGGAGAACCTAAAACCTAAAATAAATCCAAATGCTAAAGCAAAATTCATCGATAGAAATAGACATTTCCTATTATTTTAAAATGTATTTGATCTAGTTATATACCATATGAAAAAAATCAATGTTTATTCACCCGTATAAAGTTATAGGGGGTCAGCACTGGATTACGGAATTCTGATCATTACATATCTTTCCTTTTTAATCTCATTCCGTTGTTATTTTTAAATTTATAGACCACCTTCTGTCATGGTGGAGTCTGAGCCTCTACTGTTTTTCAGTTTGTTTGGTATTTTTGGGTGTGGGATTCTCTCACACAAGTTTTATTTTACCTTATTTTAATATTAAATAGAATTCTATACAGCAACTGCATTTATTCTGATATATTAAACAAACACTCTATAGAGACAGGAGATTGTCGATGGATATAAATATCCATTTAAATGGTTGAAAAACAACACAAAGGCCACAAAATGAAAATATTTATAAGTAGTTTCTATCATATACCAAACAAGCACCTGAATTAGAATAATAACAATGGTCATTGTTTTGTTATTATCGGGCCTAGTTAGTCATTTTGTTATGTATTTTTAGAATAATATTTCAAACTTTCATCAATGAAGTTGAACTTTAAAAACTCTTACAGGCGTGTTCACAATAATTGGTGATGCCAAAGGAATTCAAAGATACCAAAGTGGCGTGTTCAATTCATGACTATAGAATTAGTTTTTATACAAAACTGTATTCAAATATTATTTATAGTGCATTGAACATAGAAACTTTTCAAACAGACTTACTCAGATAAAGACCATGATAATATTGGTTATATCGTTCGTTTAATCAAAACCGTCATGAGTGGCTTTATCCAAGCCAGAAACCTGTAGTCCAGTTGTTGTCGTTGTTTAATTAGTCATTTATTGTTATTTGTTTAGCTTTTTTCAATAGATTAGGTCGATTATCGTGTTTTATGTATAGTTTCACATTTTGTATTTCGGGGCCTTTTACAGCTTCCGTTATGATATGAACTCTGGTTCATTGTTGAAGCCGTAATGGGACATGTAGAAGTTGAAATTCTACTGTCATTTGGTGGATGGATGTCTCACAAACAATCATGCCACATCTCCTATTTTTATATTTAATCTATTTTTAAAAACTTTAAAAACGAAAACTTTTATTATTTATCTTTCACGTGAAATATTATCATTGAATTATTATTATTTTGTAGACACGGAGCATATTACAAAGTGCATAAAAATATCAATTGACACCCCGATCAACGAAAAACAACAGACTTTGGAAATGAGTGAATCGGATATTTTAAATAACCGTTACCCAGGACATATCATAACGGTTGACCAAAAGGATATAGAAGACAAAGAGGGATTTTCAGATTTTGAGACCTATGTACGTGAACTTTCTGTGGTAAATGTTAGCAGTACAGCAGATGGATCGTTGACAAATCACACAAATATAACTGATATAAATGTTCAACAAGGCATGGTGAAAGACCACATAAATAATTCTGAGATATTTCAAAACGAATTTATTTCTAACGATAATACAGAAAGCGTAAGTCGATCAGATAACAAGGCCAAATCGGGTACTCTTTGGAAAGCAGAAACACTGCCAATGTCAAATGAACAACAGACCCTGGAGGCTAAAACCAAATCAAATACAAATGTTTTGAGCAACATTTTAGGAGTAATTTTGAATCATTTTACACAGAAGGCGAAAATTGATACACCATCAAACATTGTTTTAAATGGAAATGAAAGTCAGCTTTCTAGTTTGGAATCCAAACAACGAATTCAGGTAAAGCACACCCGACCTCTTTTACTGACAGGAGATATAGCGGTCAATAACAAAGATGAAGTACAACAGACAAGTGTTCGTAGTAGAGAGGAAATACAAGATATCACAACTTATTCAAATACACATATGTTTTCGTCAATCACTGAAGTACCGACATTGGCTTCCACTGATGGTACGACAACACATAAAGATAATGGCCTTAAATATACCGAAGATTTTCAAGATGATAAAAGTCGACCAGATATTTTTCCAACAGATGAAGTAACCATAGTAACATCTAATAAAAATTTGAAACATAACGCTATAAACTACAATATAAAAATTTCATATAAAACAGACCAAATTCAGACCGACCATAACAATTTAACGGTTCCATTGGAGGAAGTATCGTATTTAAGCACAAAAAATGATATGATTTATAATGACACAGATGCTGATTTAGATGCATACAGTACGACAGAAAGCATTTATTATCCAACAGCGACTTTGAGCTCTTATAATGAGAGCTACGGAGAAGATCAGGATATAAAGAATGAAGCAAATAACATTACAGAAGATACGGAAGTAAAACTGGAATACACGCATGGAATGCAGGATAATGTCATATTTGACAATATTAACTTGTATGGAATCGCCATACCAGCTACTGCACAATCGAAAAGTAATTTCATCAACCATAAAAATGAGAATGCCAAAACTCATGACATTCAGAATTATATAGAAGCACAGTTTACTCAAATAAATGCATTAGCAGAAGACAAACCAACACAACCATCAAAACTGCAAGGACTAAGCATGAGCTCAAAAGATTTAATGGAAGTTTATCTGCAATCAAACGATCAGAATCATGTAGTTAAGAGTGGAAATGATTCAAATATCCAAAACACGAAGGACATACCATTCGGATTGACAAAATCCACACAACCCACAAATAAAGGTCCACAATTAAGCTGGCTGTCTGGGAAAACACAAACATTTGAAAAGGTGGACAGCTTAATACTGCCATACCCATCAAAAATACCCAAAATTGAAGATTATGGACTTTTGCGCCCATCATTGGCGTTTTTACAAAGCTCTGGTAACGTTAAAGTCACGAAGATAAAGAAAAGAAAACGCAGGAAAAGGAAGAGAAAGCATAAGACAAACAGCACATCAGCTAAAGAACCCAGTTTACCATCTAAATTACTGTCGTCTACAGAACCAAGTATATCATCTAAAACAAAGTCGTCTAATGAACCAAATATATCCTCTAAAATCAAGCCATCTAAAGAACCAATTACATCAACTAAATTATCTAGTACACTGTATCAGGCCGACATCAAACGCCCGGTAACTATGGTTTCGAAATCTGAAAACAATACTAATGGAAAAGGTCATATACCTAAACAACACATCAAGGGAAGTCAGATCACAGATTCTGTTTTGTCAAATAATAACGATGAGAAGTACATGGACAGTTTTCGCACCGATGTGAAACATGTACTTACCATATTAACGAATAATAAGTCCAAAGAGGTTAATAATGTAATGACAGAAAAGCCAAGCAGAGGACAGAAACAAGTGGATCCAAATAAACTTGCGTTGGGAAAATTATATGGAATAAATATCCAATCAGTCAATCCCGATCCGCCTCCATTAGAACGTCGATATGATGTGTTAGAGATTAAGCCGTCCGTAACATTTCAGAAAAATGAATTACAGAAGGCCAAAGCAAGAGTTGAAAATAAGGGAAATGAAATGCCCAAAATTAATGGCCAATTGCATCCGGATTATATTGTGTCAGGGACCATTGACATAAATGATACAAAAAATCATCCGTTTATAGATTCAAATGGCAAGACGTCAACACAACATTTTGCAAAAACGATCATTACTGATCTAATTGACAAAGGGTTTATTGAAAAGAACTATCCAGAAAAAACAACGGGTCCTACCCCAAGATCACAGAGGATTACGTCCATTTTACAATTAACAACTAAGACACCAGTTTCGAAGGTTTCAATGAATAAATCAAAAGGAAAATCTACTAAAACTGATTATTCACCACAGAAAGAGTCTTCTAAAAATGATAACCCTCAACAAGGAGTAGATACTAAAACTGGTAATTCACCACAAGGAAGATCTACTAAAACTGATTACTCACTGGTTTCCAATAAAGTCATTCTGTCATTACTATCCAATGCCGAAAACGATAAGAATTTATCAACAATGCCTCTGGTACAGAAAATAAAAAATCGTAAAGTAACTAGTTCCGAAGCACAGAAACCGAGCGGACATAAAACCGACAAATCCTCGGTAGTAAAACAATTAATGGAGATTGGTTTTATTGATCACGATACATTGCCCATTATAGACCTAACAAAATCTAAGGGAAAGTTTAACCACTCGAGCAAGACAGATGTAAGTCCATTGTCTAGGCAAGAACGTTTCAAAAGCGGTGACCTTAAGCCAAATGTCACAAGAGAAATGAAATTAATTAATGAAGAAATACATGAAAACAAGAAAAAAGTTTATATGATGCATCCTGAGACAAAAAATGATGGAAAGTTGAAAGATGCCAAAGAGCAGGCACAACAAAAGTCAAAACTTGAAAAGACATCTGAAAAAGAAACCAAAACGGATAAAACCGGTGATAACATTTTTAACATAGATACAAATAACGAGGTTAACGCTATATCTCAGCAAATAGTTGAGAACACAGAAATAAAAGCCAATGATAAGGCAATCGACAAAAAGTCAGTTGGCATAAATCAAGATAAGAAAGCGGAACAGTGGAATGCAAACTTGGGCCCAAATAGAACAGCTGACGATAATGTTGAAAAACAGGAAAGTATACTCGTTGATAAGAAGAGACGTTCTCGTAAGAAATCAAAATCAAAGATACATGCCTATGTAAACACTACAAAAGAAAATGAGAAAATATCCGAAAGTGTCAAACATGACATTAAGTCATATAAGGGTACATTGGACAAACTTGCATCTACGACCACAAAGCCGAGCGTTACGCTTGACCAGCAAATAAAGAAAACGTCATCTCAGGAAAATACAAATCGCACTACAAAGAAAACAGTTTCTGCACCCGTTGAAAGTGAGGTGAAACAGGTCCGACAGGAAAGGAATATAAGAAAAGAGATACCCAGTGCGAAAATTGAAAAAGACAATACAATTTTCAACAAATTTTTAAAAGACACAGTGAATGCTGATAAAAAATCGAAGGGCAATCCGATAAGACAAAAACCGACAGTACATTCAGAAAATGAAGTTGCTATGGAAGAAAAAAGTACAATAACGGCAGATATTAAGATGAGCTCAACGTTTTCAAATTCTGAAAAGGGAAAGGTCAATAATAAGATTAACATTTCTGAAATAAATACTCCCGAAAAAGAAAATAGTACTGTTAGTAAAGATATTACTGAACAGCAACATGAAAGTAAAAATAAACAGACGGAAAAAATCATTAAAGAGTGGGATAACAATCAGAAAGCAATAAATGAAAAAGAAAAAAGAGGAAACAAAAAAAAGGCAAAAGAGAGCAACAGTAAAATACAAGATAGTGCTGATAGCAAAGCAAAGGCAGAGCTACAAACTGACAAAAAACCAACAAACAAAAAGAAGCTACCTGCAAATATTAATGCAAATGAGGAGGAATTAAAACAAGACTCAAAATTATCAAAAGCTTCCTCATCAACTGATATTCTGCACAAGCACGTAAAATTAAACAATGTTGAAGAGAATAAAATAGGCAAGACTATAAGGAACGGTTTAGGAAATACAATTGTGAAAGATATAGCAGAAGGGTCGGAAAAGAATACAGATACAATTCAAAGTTCTGTAATATTGAAAAACATATCATCAAGTCAAAACAGAAAACCGCAATCCTCCTTGCCACATAAACCTCGCTCATTTCTTAATAAAAAACCACGTGGTGATATCCCCAATAGAGCGAAAAACTATACAGGAAAAAATGAAGTAAATGCACGTTATGAATATGAAATAGTACATAGATCAAACGTGTCATCTTCGATGCATAGATTGAATTTAGCAGGAAGTAACAAGAAACCATCATCTTCAATAAACACAAAAGAAAATATTACGTTTACCAACGGGTCAGTAGTTGAAACATCAATCAGTCCAAAAGAGATTGTTTCAACTACTGATTCCTATGGCAGAGTACCACCTTCCTATCAGGACTCTAATCAACAAAGCATTACAATGATAAATGGAACGAATTATAGAACAACTATGAGAACTACAGAAGGACATCTGTCTTTAGAAGAAACAAATAATCAGGGATATTCAGATAAAAGAAAAAGTTCATCATCCGTGGCATCTTCAGAGACAAGATCAACAACAATAGAAAGGCAAGATGTTACTCTGACAGCTGATGACACTATCATTCCAGTAGATTCCACTCCGGAGACATCAGCTGTTCATGAGATAATTGTTATTGAGGAATTGGTTGATGCCGTAAATACTTCTTCCCCAGATTTACAACATAAGGATGACACGGTGTCTGTAGTGGAACAAAATTCCATTGTAAATACAAACACAAATTTGGAAACCGTGGAACGAAACCTTACTTTAAGTACAGGGAAAACATTTCCGGAAAAAACTACTATCTTGTCTTCACAGGGCACTTTGTCTGAAGTGGACCAAAATCCTGATTTGTCTACAACGAAAACGTTACCTTTTCTGGACCAAAGTTCTAGTTTTACTACCGAAAAGAATTTGCCAGATGTGAAACTAGATTTCTTTATACAGAACACTGAGCCTGCGGGGATACGACATGACAATCGGCAAACTGTTAAACAAAATACTAATTTACAGAAAATACTGTCTGCCGAGGAACGAAATCCCAATATGACTTTAAATAAGACCTCTGTACAAAAATCGGTACTAAATTATACATTGGCATCATATGCTAACAAAATATCTAATCGATCGGAGTCGAATATAGATGTAAAGTTAGACGATACATATGAAAAGAAAAGCATAATATCTGATGAAACAAGAAATCCATCAACAAATTATCTTGATAGTGCATTTAATCACAATCCATTGAACAATATTAAGGAGGATTCCAGTAGGATGAAAACTAAAGGTACGAAAAAACCTCAAGAGAATTCTATTATAAAAGATGAGCATACCAAATTAGCAGATAAAGAAAATTCGGACAAAATAGGTGGTTATACAAATAATACATGGGTAGAGAATGCACCTGTTTTACAGATGAAACACATTTCTACTTCAGAAATCTTCTCTGGTGTAACGACACAAGCTACGCTTAAAAGGGAGAACACAACACAACTCCACATGCACCCAAATAATGGTCATTTATCGAATCTAACTAGTCTATTGACTGGAACGGATTACAGTACCAAAGAAATAAACAAACAAACGATAGAAACAAAGTTTACTTTGACGACAACACCTACAGTAAATATTGATAACGAACAATTATCTAAATTTGGTGATAAAACCGATGCGTTTGAAAATATTTCCAATGGTGCCTTATTATCTGTGAATAAGAGCCTTGCAGCAGAACTGTCATTAATATCCACAAAACATCAAAGCAATTTTACAAAACAATTTGAACCATCAGTAAAACCATCGAAAGAAACTCCGACAATGTCGGCTTATACGACGCGAAGTACAGCACCATCAAAAGTGTCCATATTGCAAATGCAATCTTCAAAGTTAGCAGACAAACATATAGAGACTCGTAGAACAAAGTCTAAAAAATCACCAGAAACGAAAGTGAAAACTGTTGAAAATCTCGTTGACAATCCCATGAAAATAACCCGTCCAAATGTGCAATCTGTTTTAGATGGAGGAACTTCCACAAACAGTTTAGTGTCTCCTAGAAAGTTAATGACACAAATTATGAGTTCAAATATGACGACAGTTAACCCTACCTTGCCCACACAAAAGTCTGTACAGATAAAAAAGGAGTCATTGGCACAAGACTTGTTATCTAAATCTGAACAACAGCAATCCTTTGGATTAACCAAAAAGACAATTTCGACAACGCCAACTTATGTAATGTCTACAGACATGATTAACATCAATACAGATATGTTAAAAGACAGTGTCAATGAAACTCAAAACATAACTCCGTCTTTAACAAGTGTGGATACAGCTAAAGCTGCAGTTAAGATAACAAATAATGCTCCAATCGTCGACACAAAATCCATTACATCTGGAATAACAGACAGTACTATATCCTTAAATGAAATATCAAGATCGACGTCGGAAGTAAAAATCACCCATGTCGATAAAAATGAAACAACTGCTTCAGTGTCAAATGATATAATTTCTAGTAAATCTAAAACGCTAGACAAAATGGACAATGTCTCACGAGATAACACAACGATATATTCAACACAAAAGCCAGCAAAGGTTTCCAAATCCGACCAGACAAAAACTAAATCATCTAAGTCAACGAATGATCTTTCGGAAACAGATAAGACATGGGACACAAAGTATTTATCATCCAGGAAATCTGGTATGTTCCACACGGATCCAGATAAAAACAAAAGTTCATCCGCACTGTATTCTTTGAAACAACCTCCGACCGGCCCCTCTGTTTCAATAGGTTCGGGGACCGTTTCGTATGCCAAAGTTCTCCGTACTTTCAACGAAAAGCATGGCATACAGAACAACATTATCGCCAGCAAAAATATTACAGAAAAGCACACAAATGACACAGTTCTGGACAACATATTAAGTAAGGGAAGCAACTCCTATCAAAAAAGTGAATCTGGAGGTGTTTTCATACCTATGGACTTTGTCACAACTACAATACATACTAATATAAATAGCAAAAAACTTAGTGGCGACATAAAACCGAAGGAAGAAACGGAACAGGTTGAAAGCCAAATATATGAAAGACTACCGTCACTTGCATCGGGAGCAATGATGGAGGATTCGTCAGCACCAGGCGTTGTGATTGCTACACAAAATACAGCACTGTCTAACGGTGCACAGTGGCCAGCTTTAGTATCAGATAATCTAGAATGGGCTGATACCGCACCAAATATGATGTCGCTTTCCACTGGTCATAATACTGATGGGACTTTTATAAGTGATCCTGTTATCAATAGTTACCGTGACGTTGTTAGCAATCAGCATGTGTTATGGAGAGGAAATAACATGAATATTAATAACAAATTAGACCGTGTGAAGCCGGATGTTGGAATGCAAGGTGATGTGGTACTTAGAAATATTGAGACGGGTGCTTTTAACCGCAATTTTGTTGAACGTTTAAAGACTTCAAAACAACCATCCTCTTCATCGGGAATGCCACGTCTATCTCAATTTCAGACACTGTCACCAGAATCGCAGTCTACGCAAACACCAAATGTTAGGTATGGGGTAGTGTCTGAAAATATACCTAATAAACAATTAGGTATTCATCGCACTGGAATTTCTAGTCCAGAATTCCAAATGACCTCTCAAGTAGGGACTATTGGAACAGTTTATAGCTCGTGGGACAGTCATGGATCGATTAATAGTGTTGATATAGTACATGATTCAGGCGTATTAGAATCTACTACAACATCTGATACTAGTAAACACCGTTCCGAAATTGCTTCTCCAGTCATTGAACATCGTGACATACTGAACAAAACACGACAGGTTGAAATTCAAGAAGGCGAGCTACAAAATAAACGAACTAACACCAATCAAATTTCTTCAAATTCTAGCAAGCCTGGAAGTCAGTGGATACCTTCGGTAAACGAAATGAACATAAACAACAATCTATATGGTTTATTCTTACATGAACAGATAACTTCCACAGTTCCACCAAACGTATTTACCTTTAGTAACAATGCCCCACGTGAAACATGGAGTCGTCCAAAATGGTCGACAGGGAGAATGTCAAACAACGTCATGACATTTTCGGGTGCTAATCTCCCCTTGGATACTGTGGACCATAGTAATACAATAAAAGGTAGGACACATCCACAAAAACTAACCAAGTTGAATATTGGATATCTAAATTTCCAACAAAATAAAGATATTCAATATGTTGACCCCATGCTAACACAAACCCTGCCAAGACAAAACCGTAACTCGCATGCATTTGGAAGAGGAATCGGTGTTGGTATGACAACAGAGAAAAAGGAAGTTACTTCTAGTCGAGGAAATCGCTGGCTTGGAATGACATCGCATAGCCAACACGTTCCCAATCCAAATACCAAAGTCAATAGAGCCAATTTCATTGGTATTAACACTGCAAACGGCGGATATTCACCAGAAAATATACATTCGCAAAATGTTAATAATAACCAGAAATTACACATCCCGAAAATGCCAGGTTTCACACCTTTAAAGGTAGAAAGTATATCCGCGAAAACTGTAAATAATAATAAAGATTTACCGCAATCTCCGACGCGATTTGAAATTGTAGGAGCTGATGTAAACAAAGCTAAAGAAAATCCAAATATTGGTGCATTGTATGTCTCTTCCAAGTCTGGATCTATAGGAAATAACAAACAAAGTAACTTTCTAGACAAACCTAAGCCGATTACCACACTGAATCAGGCTTCCGAAAAGACAACAATACATATTCTACCTAACGTACCGGCAACATCAGTCGTAAACTCTAGTCCTAATAGAATTGAAGTGCAGCAAAGTCAAACTATTCATAGTAGTAGAAACATGTTTGATCATACATTTTCTGAAAAACATTTCGGTTCGATCCCATCATCGAAAACTCAAACCGGAATTCGCATTGGTGGCTCGCCATCCGCTTTACCTAAAAACCCTTTAGATTTAAACCGAACTTCGAACCCCAAAACAACAATATCGTTGCCTTTTGGAGTCAGTCTTTTACAGTTCCAAGATAGGTTACCTGATGCACGCCGAATTCATGTTTCAATGAAACCAACCATAGAGCCCCGTATGTCAACGGCGAGTCCCCTTGCACTTCAACGAGGACATGTATTAACACAAACTACTGGTTTAGTGGAAGTAAATTTAAGAAATACAAAGAATACATCACATGTTTGTACGTCAACAGAACGTTTTACATGTAATTCTGTTCGACAACATTCGGTAAATTTCGCACTAAAATCATGGTGTTTGTCAAATTGTCAAAGGGGATGGTGTCCAAGTAGTAAATGCAAGTGCTTCTGTGTTTCCATGACAACAAACAATGTTAGAAATATTGTTGTAAACAAGCCTAGTAAATTTTTATCCAGTAACTCTGTTAAAACAAACCAAAACAATGTCCCTGTACCAAAGGACAATAAGATAAATTTTGTTGGTATGGCATCCAAGCGTAAACAGGGTGGATTAGCAGCGCGAAACGTGATGTGTACTGTAACGAAACTGTTCTCTTCTGTTAATGGCATGCAGGATTGGTGTAATACGGAATGTAGCAATGTCAATGCAAATTGTCCATCGCACATCTGTAAATGTCAAAAGACATAAATGGGATACAATAGTTGTTTTAAAGTCCCAAAGTCGAGTTATAGTTTTGAACTGCATTTTACAACATCGTTATCTTTATAACCAGTTATGTTTTTGAGAGTCTTATGATTGAGAAAGTTATCTGGTATTCAATGTATATTTCGTAATTTGTAGATTAGGAAGGGTAACAGTGCATATCCATGTATGTTTTATTATGTAATAAACATTGTAATTGTTTTTTACTTAACCAATGGATAACAGATACTAAAAACAACACAACAAAATGCGCCGACTATCAATCACCAACCCACAAACGCAGAGAAAATAAAAAAACAAACAAAACAAAACTAGAAACAAACATAAGAGAAGAACACATATTCCAGATAGACTTGTTACACATACACAATGTGGCCTGGGAAGGGGAGCAAAATACAGGTTCACTGAGGTTGTACAAATGTGTGAAAATTGATTTTGATCGACACGTGTTTCAAGGAGTTACCTTTCATCTGAAGCATAGGAAGATCATGGTCCTAACAAAGAAAAATAATTCATATCTAAAAACCAAAATTAGGCAGCCAATTCCAGCGTGAAGACCATCTACC
>JARWCS010240110.1:0-13505 GCA_034783895.1 Geukensia demissa
CGGGTGGGGTCATCTGACATAATTATGAAGGGGACCAACCTTAGGACCATTCCCACTTAATAAGGTTCTAAGCAGTTCAAGATAAAAAAAAATGGCAAATTTCCCATAGGGTTCTATATAACACTTAGTTCGGCTGGGATGGTCATCTTGGTTGGAGGTTGTAAATGCCAGACACAATTCTGGAGGGAAGCCACCTAAGAATCATTTCAGAAATGTTTGATAAAGATTAGCACAATAGTTTCAGAGGAGAAGATTTTTGAAATTCATCCCCCCTTTTTCTCTTTTTAGCCTGGAGGTCGGGGTCATTGGACACAGTTTTAGTAAAGGACCACACAAGGACCATTCCAGCCAAGTTTGGCTAAGATTGGCTCGATACTTTCAGAGGAGAAGATTTTTCAAATTCCATCCCCCTTTTTTCTATTTTTAGCCCCGCGGCCATTTCATTAGGAGGTCGGCGTCGTTGTAGACAATTTTAAAAGAGGACCACCCAACGACCGACATACCAAAGTTTGATCAAAATTGGCTGACCGGTTTCAGAGGAGAAAATTTTTTTTGTAATTGTGAACAGACGACGGACGGACGACGGACGCCAAGTGATGAGAAAAGCTCACCTGGCCTAAAAGCTAAAAAGCACTCTGAAGATGACATTTGCGGAATGCGAAATTTTTTTACTTACAACATTTTATTAATGTTTGACGGACGTGTGTTTAAACAGACTGTCGACTTTCCAACATTCCAACATTCCAGCCGCACCTACGGAGTGTATAGTTTTCAATGATACCCTACTCCAGGGCTTGTGCTTCATATCAGGATTTTATTGATAGAGGTTGCAGCTGACACGAAAGCCAAGGGTTTCTCAGGGAAATATTACAGTCATCACTCCAGAACTTTTTCTGTCGCTGTCATGTTTTGGCTGAGCGGTACGAAATATCCATTTCACAAATTACAGTGCCGATTGTCGTGAATACAAATCCTTCCCTATACCGTTTGTGACTAACATCGATTGTGACTGTACACCTGTGTTTTCTACTGAGTAACACGACGGATGCCACTAGTGGAGCAGTAATTGCTTAACCCCCCGGAGCACCTGAGCTCATTTTAGTTTTGTAGGGTTCGTGCTTCTTCAGTTTCAGTATTCAGTGTAGTGTTGTGTGTTGTATATATGTTTGTCTTTCGTTTCATTCTGTTGGCCAGTCGATGTCCCATATCTATTATTCGCAAAAAATATGATAGGATATTACATATATAATGTTAAAAACTGTTTAGACCAAAAAATTGTTAGTTTTCATATTGCTGTGCAAATAAAGTGAAAAATAAACGAAGAAAAAGATACTACCTTGTTGACAGAAAGATACGTCACCTGCTAACAAGGAAATTAAATATCACGTGACCTCCATATATACCTGTATTTTCTGTGTTATCAACTGCGTTGTTACACTACAATCATTTTGGGCACCGGAGTTGTCTCCAGGGCCCGACCAACAGAGCTGACACATCGCATCCCCATCTACAATATTGGCTGATGTGGGTGCAGAATTCCTCGCACAGAAAAATTCTTTTGTAGATTACAAAATAAGGAGCTGCTACAAAAGGTTACATTTTTTTTGCCTACCTATCTCTCCCATTTCTATTGGCAGGCAAAAAACGTTGCACTGTTGTGACCCATCCAATCCCCGCTTTCGATATTTTTGATTATTGCTGGACTTGTTCACCTGTATATGCATGACATATTTGCCCCTAGACTCTAAGCCACCAAGGGAGCACCCATTTTCCATGGATATATGTTTTAGATTCTAATATACAACCCACACCAAAGTGTTGGGGAGGGCAGTCAGATTTAATTTTGTTTTGTTTTTTAAACGTTTTGTTTTTCAGTCTATCCAAATGATTGCAAATACTGAATTAGCATTATAAATCCAGTGTGGAAAGAAAGAATTTTGTGCAATTTGTACTGGAATACTAAACTTGGGCAAATATTGTTGTATTGGAGTAGACAGGGATGAGAATTCAAAGATTTATTTGGAATGGCATAAAAAGCAATAATGCACTTCAAATTGATGTTTTTAAGAAAAATGCTGACAAATAAATGGTGCTGGAGAAGTACAAATTTGCTGGATATTTTATTCAACTTTCAAGCTCTTTACGTTGATGCTACTAGTGTAATCTAATGTTACTAGTGTTACTTAATGCAATTCTGCAATTTGACATTAATTTATCACAAAAATAAACAATTATAAACAAGTGTTTCAGGCTTTCTTATATTGATAATGTTATATTTAGTTTTCTTTGTGTGAGGGTGCTGAATAATATAAATGAAGGTTGACCTGAATCTTCCTCCATTTTGTCTTTGATTGCAGTATTTAGATTCAAATGAATCACCCTGATAATTAAATGTGCTTGAGAAGAAAGTGATTCAGTATCGAGCAGGGATGTAGTAGAAATAAAAAGGTTTTTTTTTCGAGGAATGAAACATTAGAATTTACGCTGGTTGTGTTACGGTGGACAATAACTCAAATATTGATGAATTAACGACATCTCCGGTGGTATTGATGAATTTGGTCACTAAAAATGAAACATCAAATCGCGGAAGAAGTTTTAGATGAAGCGATAGCATTTTTAAATAATTAATGTTATATCTGATATAACCAGTAAACTGTAAAAACAGTAAACTGTTTTCATGACCATTGTGATCTCTGCCTTTTAATTCCAACGTTATGAAATAGATTTTAGTAAATACAATTCACGTAGCCTACATGTATTTTGACAGATTCAACCTAGTCGAGCAAAGTGGACATGAAGTATCAAGAATGACTAGCGGCACAATTAAACCCGATTTAGTTGCATATTTTATCATGACAACATTTTCAAATGCTGGTAAATACGATTATCTTTTAAGAAAAAAAAAAAAAAAAAAACAAAAAAAAAAAAAAAAAAAAAAAACAAAAAAAAACAAATAGGTTCTTAACATACCTGCGAACACACATGGGCGACATTAATTTATACAAACATTTAAGAAAAGATTGTGAATTTAATTCCGCTTCTTACGGAATGCCATGCTTCTAAAGAGAAAACAAATAAGCGACGGTTAGATAAGAATCACAGAATGTTTAGACGACGAAAATTACCCAAACTTACCTTGCGTTCAATATGTTCCGAAAACGAGGAGATCTGATAGAGATTTGAAGTTCAGAGTAAATCTGATAAAACTGATGATCGTTCACACGATGTTCAGAGTACGATCTAGATAAAAAATGTGACCAGTCATATCATCATATGATGTACAGAATTTATATTTGAATAAAACTGTTTATCAGTAGGTTTGCATAAATGTACAATCGTTATCGAACTTATAATGATATTATATATATATTAACTTCTGATCATTTTCTTTTAAAACCAAATACAATGTGATATAGTTAAAAAATCTGTAATTGGAACTTCAAAAAGGAAAAGCGATAGAATATCTTAGTTTAGAACCAAAGGAGACAGGTATGGGGGAACGTCAAACCGATAATAATAATAATAATAATAATAATAATAATAAAAACTCACCGATAACACAGAAGAAAAAGAATTTTTGTATGGACCCATATGGTCAGCACAAGGAAAAAGCGGTTATCAGTATCAGAACAAATACTCTTTAATTGCCTTTGTAATCACTTTACCTTCTAAATAACTAATAAGCAAACAGTCGTCTTTCATTATGTTCTGGACGTAGTTTAATATGAAACAACAACATCACCTATAAATGTATATAATTATTTCTTCATCACACGACATTAGGTGTGGAATGAGTTCTCAAGTTACGTTTTTTTTTATTTTCATGCAACATTTTATAATGAATATAATCATTGACGCTGGATTTGGCCTAATATTTCGAGTTATTTGGATTTTATTATTTATTTAAGTTTGTTTTGATCTCAGACTTGCTTTGCTTGATTTCTAATGCTACAGATGAGAAGTTACTTCTAGAAATGTTCTTATAGCATGTCAAAACTCACCATTTTTATTCATCATTGGCAATATTGTATACTAATGTCGTCTTTAATTAGGATGTTTGTATAACAGTCCAAATATCTTTACGTGGGAAGATTGACTCTGAAAATAATGTATCCTTTACGAGTGACATGCCTGCTTCATTAATTGTAATCCTTGTGATATGGGGAGACAACTCTTTTCAAAGTGCGCATTTTTAGTATGAATTTATCGAATCGATTGAAAGTTTTTCTTACATAAGCAAAATAACGATAATCTTATCATAAATCCCCTCCGGTTCGTGAATTATGCCTTTTAATCTTGGTACATATTTTAGCATATCACACGGAAAACACAATATTATTGTATAAACATTACGTCAGTAATGGAACTGTGAATAAGATTTGTCGTAACAGCACAAAGTTAGTGGCATACCGACAGGCTTTCTTAATGTCATTACGACAGCTTCCCAGAACAGATTTTCTCCGACACATCTTTTATATATAGATAGGGGTTACTATCCAATAATGTACGCATTGGACATGTCATATTCCTCGAACTAACTTGTTTCAGCTTAATCAGTATGAAAACATCTCAATCCCCGAGGCGTCTTTTCTCCTGGACTATGTCGTCCTCTCATTAGCACCATTCGCTTTTTACAAAATCGTTTGACATGACTTTCAATGATTTCAACAGGAGTTTATCATCCGTATATCAGTCAATTAGTGCACTAATTTGAGAGTCACTGCGATGCATGCAGAGTCTCAACCCTTCATTTACTTCATGTTATTCAAAAGATCACTATGGACCCATTCTCGGTCTGCATTGCAATAAACTAAAATGCGTGGACTCAAAATCATTATTAATGGAAAAATGACCGTGCCTTCTACGATGGTACATTCGAAGAAGATATAAATAATTCTTTGCATTTGACTGATATTTGGTGAAGAAAAAAAATTAGAATAACACAAACTGTGCAGATGACACCGTTATTGCTACCTTGTAAAGCGGATTCTGTTGGAAACAGTCTTCAGTAATGGAATTATATTCGATTTTTTTACTTGATTGATCGTTTAATTGCATACATTTATACTCCTTCAGGTACATGTCTTACCAATTTCTGTAAATTTCAAACAGGTAAGGTGCCACAACAAATCGCAGGTACTAATGTATTGATCTTGAACATATAATGGATTAAAGTTTTCAGTGATAATACTTATCCGGTTGTTTTAAGTAAAAAATATCTTTTTGTGAAAAGATTTCCAAAAATGGCTTTTCCGCCGATAAATTTGATAAACATATTTCCCTGAAGTGATAAAGTTTCTAAGTGGAAAAATTGTGCAAACAATCCTCCTTGTATATGAAAAAGCCATCATGTTATATTTTCAGTGTTTTAAACACTGCAATCTATCCTGAGTTTGATGAACTGCATGTTTAATAGTCCAAAATGGTTGATTTAAAAAATTTGCAAAATAAATTTTTCCTAATGAATTTATCCTAATCAAATCATAATCATAATTAAAATCTTTTAAAATTTTGATTTAAAAATTAAACGGGATTGTTATGCTTTAAAATTTATGATATAATAGATTTTTTTCTTTTCCCATATTTAACTTTCCGTTAATACTCGATTGGGACGTGCCTTTATCTCCTTCGTATGGGGTTTACATTTCACAACTAGTTCGGTTTGCCCGTGGTTGCACCAAAGTTTCTGTGATTTGAATGATCGTAACCTACATCTGACTGGTGAACTTTCGCAGCAGGGATACAGATATCATCAGCTTCTAAGGATGTTTACAAAATTTTATAACCGGTAAAAAAGATTTAATACAAAAATACGCCTGCAACTGTAGAATTTTGATACGACAAGGTATATTACATCCTACATTTTAAGAAACCATTATATCTAAAGCTAACTAATTCAAAATTGATACATCGAATCTCACCGTTTCGTTTAATAAACCTATCCACAAAAGACACAAATTCGACATTGTAGTCAAGACAGTAAACACCTTTGTTGGTACAGATGTTAGAAAACTGATCGCATCCTTTCAAAAATACTGATAAAATTTGCATTGCATCCATCTTGTCTTTCTTCACGTTTAATGATAACTCAGTATTTACCGTCAGGCATCTCGTGTTGAGTGGCTTGATGTTTTATTATCAGGAATCTAAACCTGAGCTTGATTTCAGTAACTGCGAGCATTAAATTCAGATGTGTCTTCTTTCTTGCATGCATTCTTTAGTCGAATTGGATGACTTTCTGTTTAATTTTAATAGGTTGTCTGTTACTGCTTTTGTTTTCATTGATTTTTTCCTTTAAACATGTGTTGGGGGCAGGGTTGAGTACCTACTTAATTAGTTAAATCCTACTACATGTAACATATGTATGTTCCTAGTAAGGAATAGTGGTCTTAGTTTGTCTTTATGTTTGATATTTTGCTACATGTACATTTTTGGTTATTTTTAGATAAGAGCAGTATTATGTTACGCATACACGTTTTTATTGGGGTAATTTAGAGCATTTCACAAGCAGTTGTGGTCTACCCTTGTTGAATGCCTTGTGGAGACTTCTACATTTGTATATTCCCTCTGTTTTTTCTCCGGGATGGAGACCAGTTTTTCTTATATTTACTCAATATCTTTTCAATTTAATATTTGATATATCAAGATTTTCAAATTTTGGCAGATCACTGAGAATAGTGGAGAGTATATATGTATTCAATCCAATCAAAGCGGATTTCGATATCTGTTAGCGACAATACCTGAAAAGTCAAACTTATAAAGCACATTGGTTTTGATTTTCTTTAAACTTTCCTAACAATTTAAGATTTAGTGCTTTAATACTTGTTAATTGTCGAAACGTATCAGCATATAGTTTTTCTATAGACGGATTGCCAGTTAGTGCATTTTCCCACAAAAACTTGACGTCACTATACAAATAATTAGACGTCACAATGTAAAATGACGCCATTTACACCGATTGACCCGATTGTCATTCTGACAAATTAATTCATGAAAAGGTATGTACAATACGTCTTTTCATTTGGGTTCGAAGCTTTGATAAGCATTTGAAATGGTAGAAGTTTGGTATTATGGATTTGAAAACCATAAGCTTTTGAAGTCTTGAAACCTGCTAGTTTTGCTGACGCACAATTTTGAAAGTTCGCCAAGTAAATTCATGCCCATCGTTATTTCAATTAGTTTTGGATCAAATCTGTGCAGCACCTTGGAATTGATTTTCTTGCAGTTAATATCTATTACTCTTTCCTAAAAAAAGATGTTTCATTTATATAATCTAACTGGTTTCCTGTCGGAGACTTTAAGTTTACTACATGCAGATATTTCCAGCAGCTCATCTGGTATGCTTTACAATCTGTAATAAAAACGTCCAAGGAGATAATCTCCTTAGGATTTTTTCAAATTACGAAGTGCTAAATACAATTCGTTTACGGCTACCATTGTTTCAGCGGAACATTTTAGCTGATATAAAGATATGTGTTTGTGTGGTTTAACAATGGGTAAGCAGTCATAGTTTAAATCATTATATTCACGAAATACAACCTCTAAACTTGATTAAAGATAATATTGAAGACAGCGTTTACCTTAATATGACGTAGAATACATTTTTGATATTATCCTTCTTGGGGGGTATATATTGTAGTTCAATTCCATTGCAAATGATTGGTTTTTGTTGTACGGCATAATTTTTGCAGACATATGCCGATGGTATTAGCAATGTAACAATCCAAAATTCAAATGTCCAGCAATCATCAATGCAACCCATTGTCTTGAAATTAAATATTGAAGTCAAATTAGTTTTCTTAGTTTAATTTGAAAAAAAGAAACCTTTAGCGAATACTGTTTCATTGGCCGAAAATTGTTAATTTTAAATACCTTCATTCTGCTTAAAATATTTTATTTTATTACAATTAATAATGTTTTATCTATGATTTTTTTAATTTGACGACTCTTATTCTGCTATGTCAAATTTACTTAAAAGTTTTAGCTCCACTTTTCTAATACTTTTTTGGTGTTTGTCAACATGCTGAAAGCTTATACATATTAACTTATTGTAAGCTAAACTATAGAATGCAGAAAATTTAAAAAAAAGAAGATGTCTATAAGACAGCAACGTTAAACTTCTACGTAGAGGATGAACCAGGGTCAACATAATAACGAAAGATGTAAAACCGACAAAATACCTAATTTATTGAAAAAATGGTGAACAATTAACAATAAATGACTAATTAAACAACAACAACTACAGGACTACAGGTTGTCACAAAAATACTTTAATAAGTACTCATTTTTAATTGATTTAATTATTTATTCAAAGATTCAAAAAACAAAATTAATTTGTTAAATTTTTTAAAGAGCGAAACCCCTCTTGTCGCTGAAACCAATAGAAAACTGCAATATCGAGCAATAGGGGGACATTGAAAGAAGTGACAAAAAGCAAGAACAAGACGGAACTCCACTATCTATGTATAATAATAAACTACAAACGAAAATAAATAAGCATTTCCTGCTTGTTTATAGTCATCCAGCAAATTTCCCATTTCCCAATCTGGTTATAGTCATTCCGGGTTTTAGAGACGGCTTAAGTGATGCTGAACAAAGATCATGATTATATCATCCTAATGGTGAAAGGGAACAGCTCGTTTTAATGTTACTAATGTTACGCCAACTCTCTGCCAAGGAAGATCTGTCTTCATTAGTTAAAAGGGTATATCATGTCGGCCAACCATATTGCGGTGTCGAGCATATATTTTAGGTGCAAAGACTGTAATTGAGCGGCAATTTGTTTCTAGTTGACCAGTTGCTGTGTCAGCGACTGCAAGATCTTTGTCGGAAAGGACACTGTATAAGCAGTATAACACCATATGTACTACCTAGGATGAAATCATATAATTTGCCGTATTTGTTCTGTGAAAATGACCAGATAAGTGAGGGAACAGGACAACAAGAGAGAACATTGGTCCTTGTAAATGCCTAACTACTGCTGATAAAATCTAACATTTTATCACAAATTTTTCTTTTGATTTACTGTGGCGTTGAATAAAATATGTCGTATTTCTATTGATCACCTTTTGTTTAATAAACGTTCATAATTGAATAAAACAAATAATACATCAAGATTTCATAGACTTCAGTATAATAATTGAAAGGCAAACAAATCGAGTGTCCGGAAGTTAACGAAGGGGTAGAACTACAATATTTGCTTTAATTTTTTTACAGCCAATCAAATTTAAAAAAAAAGAAATTAAAAAAAAACTAATACATTTATTATATTTCCAACAGTAACTTATTTGTATGATATTATTTCATGCCCGTAAATTATAGATATCCTGAGAAACGAAAATAGGCAAAATTTACACGGTGGGGTAAAAGGTTTACAGTGAACCCTAAAAACGTCCCAACATTATGATCGTTAAGATAAAAAATACAAAAAGATAAAAATACAAATTTAAACAGTTGGTGAGGATGAATCCTGTGGGGGTATACGGTAGACCTTACTAGCTCATGGAATTGATTTAGTTATTCATGTACATTTTTGTGATTTTGATAATGATCTAAAGGTCTTAACAAGGCACCAAAAATGACCTGCGTTGAAACGTACATCCTACAGCCCTTCATTTCTCATTGCAATTGTTTTATAACTATGTATTTACAAACAAGAATTAAAACATTTCAAAACAAATTGTGCAGATGGTTAATTATTTTACATACACGACTTGACGAATTAAAACGTTTCAGTATTAGAATGCTTAAAAATGTTGTATAGATTATCTTAGACACCTAGTTCAGGCACTTCACTTTCCTCCGTGGCATAAGAACTACACATTGAAGACCTAGAACAAAACAAGCTACATTGTAAGTATTTCATGTATTTAAAATTCGGCATTGTAAGCCGGACGAGTTGGCTAGAAGAAGCGAAAGCCACATATTGTTATGAAAATAATTTCTGCTATGAAGAAGATAAAACATTAATTCTGAGATAATTTGTCAACTGTCAACAAGGAAGTCAAATGTCACGTGACCAAAATAGATACCCTCTGTTTGTGCTTTAAAATAACCTGTTAGCAACTATTTTGTCCCATATCCAGTTTACATTACATTGAATTCAATAAAGGAGCACTAAATCATATCATATCATACCATATATATCGCTGAAATTTAAATCCTTTCGTATGTAAAGAAATATAAATGAAATCTGATTTTTGACCTTTATAATAAAAACAATTTCCCAGCGGAAATATGTATTTTAGATTCTCTATGACTGACGCGTTAAATCAGAATTTCTTCAAAAATATTTCACAATTTATCAAACAAAATGTTAACCAGTTAATCAATTACGTTTGTTTTCATGCATACGTGGTATGCTCATTTGGCCGGAATATGTGAGCTATTGCATTACTTTTTGTCCGTCGGCCTGTCATAATATAATTTGTTTTCGCTTTCTTTGAAACCACCCAGTCCAGAGAAACCGAACATGACAGACAGTTTATTGGATACTGCTCTACAATAGTTCGGTGCCGATTAAATAGATTACATGTCCACTATGGACAGATAATGCAAACTGCTTAAACCCCAAGAATCTTCTGTTTAGAAATTACCTAGCCTATTTAAATAATTTGTGATGTTGAGGATTCTCTAGAAAAAATCCAATTTATTGCAACATTTTACTAAGGAAATCATTCAAATTTCTTTTAGTCTGAAACGTCTAAACTGTTTGGACTACGTTTTGTGTGAATGATCCTTGTATGGTCCTCTAAAATGTAGGTACTGTTTTTTTCATTGCAAACGAAAATTAAAGATGGTAGTCATAGCGCGGTTAGTTTAGAACTGGACAAATTGTAAAAAAAAATTCTGAAACTACCATGCCAATTTAAATGGTTCTTGATGTCAAAGTTTTGTTGATAGTAATTTACTAAAGCTATGTTGTTAGCACCGACTGTATTTTCAAAACTGCAGCCACAGACATGGTTTAAAATTGGACCCTACAAATGTTTTTGCTAAAATATCGTGTCTAAAACAACAAAGCTAATTTAAATGGTTTGTTTTGTTAATGATCTTGTGACAACCTTTTACAATTGTGTCAATCGGATAATATCAATGACAGCCACATCATAACAGCGTGATTTCTGGTTTCTACAAAAGACTCAGTTGGAAAAAATTGCTTTACAGTCTTCTTGTCGGAAAATTGTAAGACATCAAAACTGATTGTTCAGTGAATAATTTTTAAATGGTTCTCTACAAATAATTGTTTGCAGCTGAGAAATTCAATATAGCCACTAAATCAAAACTTATTTTAATATAAGACCAATTAGTAAATTTCTCGTAATTTTTCTTTGTCAGATAATACACAGCTGATTGAATATGTAACTGGAAGAATAATCATGTTTAGGACTTCTACAAGGGGTTTTGTTTATATAGATCAGAATTCAACTATGACCGCTAAAGTCTGGTTTTATGTAACTTAATTAATTTTTCAAAGAGTTCTTTTTTATTTTAAAAGTTTAATGTCATACATACATGATTTCATGCAGCATGTTAAAATGTGGTATCATGAGAGAGATACAGGGTCCCAGGATTCTAGTTACGATATGAAACAATCAACACTTGAACAACAAGAAAATATAAAACAACAACGATATTCATATATGTTTAATTGGATGTTTTTACTATTGGTTTCACAGCAGTCATGTGACTTCAAATTCGATAATTCATGAACAATCATGCCACATCTCCTGTTTTCATATTTAACATAGGATTACATTTCTTGTAATATGAGAATATAAACATCGTTCCTGTAGACTACAAGAAGATCTTTATTGCCTTTGGACTAGGCATATATTATGGCATCCTATAGACTGACATAGATATTCTTTAGAATCGCATTGCACGTCAGGGAATCGTGTGAACGGACGTACAGCTCTATTAATTCAGTAAATAGACATAAATCAGTTGTTCTTGAGTTGGTAAATCTACAATTATATAGAGTTACAAGTGCATACAGTAGATAAATATCTAGACGACGTCTGCCATATAAAGCGTGGCCATTTTCTGCAGGTATTTTTTAATAAAGGATCCTTTGGTTTCATTGTGTCTACATCTCATATAAAACGTACTTCATAAAGGCATTTATGTCTCATTGAAATTGTTTAATTTTGATATAATTATGGATGTGCACAAAAGATCTGTCGGAATCTGATTCTGCTCATTAATTCAAAACACATGGCGCATACTTTTTTTTAACATTCACGACCTGATCACTGTGAACGTTTTCAGCCAACAATCCAGGTTACTGCTTTTCTTTTGTTACTAAATTCAGCAATTACTGAAACATTTTGATATTGAGCCATGTCATTCCTATTGCTGAAAATCTATTGATTTTACTGTCAAAATTGTCTTCAAATGGGGAATTGTCATCTGAACACAAAGAATTTGAATGTTTTACTTCACTGGCCTCATGATTCAAAAACTTTTCAAAAAATAAATACCAAATTTCTTTGGTTAAAGTAACGGAAATATCTGTATATTCGTGCTTGTTTTGATATGACTACATCTTTTGCACAATGTTTAGTTCTGGGTCTTTCTATGTGTTAGTTCCAATGCTGTGGATGAGAGTTAAGTGCCTGAATTACGTATATAGTATAATCATATACATCAGATTTTTAAAATAACTTCGATACAAAAACGTTCATAGTGATCAGGTGCTGAAACCTGGCATACTCCCTTGCAACACGCGACACAGCGGTTACGTTCCCGCTGAAACGGGTTGAGAATTTATCCATCTCGACCAACCAACGGACGCCCCTTACGGATGGGTTCTACTCCTGTAGGAGAAACCAAGAAATCTATATTTCGGGGAGTTTGAGTTATAATACATCCTGCCGAACAACAGACGCCCCTTTAGCAGATTTTTTGCCTGCAGGCGGAGTAATCGAACGACCAATTTCTATACACCGTCCACCTTTTGGGGTCAATATCTTATTATTATCCACTTGTGTCACAACGGAAGAAAATGAGCTGTCCCTTCTTTATCGTTTTAGTAAATTCAACCAAATGAATGAACTTTTCCTTTATAATGCTGAAAACTTTCCATTTTCTGAACACTGGAATCTATACACCGGCACAACTAGAGACGCCCCTTTTACAAATAGAAGACTCGTGACTCCAGAACAGAGATACCTAGTTCCTTTTTTACTAAGGGACGGGGGGATCAGAAATTTATTTATTTCATATTTTATTTTATATATTTATTTTAAATGTTTGGTGTTCGGCTAGTAATCCAGTGGATGTCGTTGACTTTAAATTTAAATATTACTTGTTTTACATTATATACTTTTTTGGTCGATAAGTCATATTGGCATATTGGATTATCATCATTTGTTTTTTAGGGGGGTCTTTTACAGCTTGCATTATCGAAGGCCTGCATGTAACGTGTAGATTGATTGATTGATTGATTGTTGTTTAACGTCCAGTGGCAAATATTTCATGCATATTCAGGACGGAAACAAGTT
>JARWCS010240330.1:0-21845 GCA_034783895.1 Geukensia demissa
AATCCATCACCTTATTACTTATTTTTAATCATTTGTCCCATGTACAGCTATGTCTTGTATTATAACATTGAAAAATCTGGCTTTAATGCGGTTTCCGCTTATCTCTTGTTCTAGTTTTGACAATATACACCTCAACTGTAATCCAGGTGAGCGATCACAGGCTCCTGGGAGCCTCTAGTGTAAAATGTGTTTTTACTTTGTATGAACATATATGGGCTGTTTTAATTTTAATTTTCACTATAACTTGTAGGAGACAAAGAAAAAGAGAGTCAGATAATTTGGTTGTACAGTTTGAAAATACAGATTATATACATGGGTATACCCAGGGGTACCAACCTGTCTCCCAGACAGAACAAAATGGTCAAATCTCCAATCAACGACCAGAAAGTCATGTGTACATGGACACTAATGAAATGAATCGACTGTATGAGCAAGTGACTAAACAAGTTGATTATGGTGTAAACAATTACGATCAGTTAAAACCTAAAACAGGTGCTTGTTCTGCTGGTGCACCAGAAGGGGGAACTGATGATTGCTGTGAAGAAAGTGACTTAAAGAAGGAAAGGGTTGTTTTCCCAGAGGAGTTGGCTTCAGAGATGAATAATGCTAATGATTACGTAGAGATGGGATCAAGCAAGCCAAAAATGACAAATCTAGAGGCCAATACCAGACGTCTAGAGAAACAAAACAATTTACAGCAGAGTGCACCAATCTACAGCAATGAGAACTTCAACCGAGAACCACTTCAGACTCCAACTGAGGCAGAATTAGCAATCCTGGATTATGAGGAAAGTACGCGACTGGACAATGGCCAGCTGGAAGTTTTGGACTATGAAGAAAGTGAGCCACCAGTAGACAGACGTCATGACCATTTATATGACACGGTTCACTAGGTTTATTTGTTATGTCTCTAGAAAGCTATGTTACAGTGTGCCAACATATTTATTTGCATTTAATGTTGCCTGTTTTGTCACACCATATGGATATCTTTTGTGAAACATTGTAATTTTTTACCCACCGATGCATTTTAAAATAAATTATGATGTAACAATCAATACTTTATGCATTGAAATGCAGGCACATGTACAAGTTTCAGAACATTATCCTTGTTGATTATTTCCAGGAGAGTTGAATGATGAACCAAAACTTACTTTATTACAAACTGTTGTACAGGTTAAATATTTGTATAGAATTGTTGCATTAGCCATCAAGGCAGAAATATATATATATTTTATAAACTTGTTATGTTTATGACTTTTCCTTCTAATAGACTCGTTACTATGGTAATACTGTTATAGCAGTCAAATAAATAGAATGGAGTTTAATTCCAGATTTTGAGACTTACCTTTTGTGAGATATTTGTTAAACCTTGAAAATAGGGGACTCTTACAGATACACAAGGTCATTTTTTGAGTAAAAGAAACACAAGATAAGGGAAAGTTGTAAAATGATCAGTAAAATATATTTAAAAAAATTTTATGATGGAATTTAAATATAAGATAGAATTATTCTGTTATTTGTAAAAGTTCATTTTATTATAGATATAACTCAGGTTCATGTTCCCAGATATAACTGAGGTTAAGGTTCATGTACCCAGATCTAGCTAAGGAAAGGTTCGTGTACCCAGATCTAAGGTTGAAATTCCAAATATAAAGGCAGAAAATCACACTTACCATCAATAATAATGTCTTCACCTTCATTTAACCTATTTGTGGGAACAAAAATAACTGGAATGCAGGTTCATATAGCAGGCTAAAATATCCAAACCAAGGCTAAAAATCTTAGTAGACACATTTCCTTATTGTTGAACAAATACCATTAATGAAGAGGACTTATTTCTCCACATTCATTTCATCAATATGAATCTTTTTTACATGAATTTATGCATAATTTTTTATGCAGTAAAATTATTACTTTGTGAATGATCTATGTCCATATTGAAGGCATTTAATCTGTATATATTTTTATATGTAAGTGTTAATTCTAAAAGAATGAGTCATTAATTTTTAGTTTGTATTGGTTTAAAATCACATCTTTATATATTCATTATTATATGGAAATTCACTTTCTGTAAATTAAGCAGTCTGAAATACAGGTTTACTTTAATAAATATGGTGAATTTTGATAAGCTATATGTACATTGAACTGTCTTTTCACTAAGTCATGTGCAATTTCAACATCTCTCAATAGGTGAGAAAAGATGCAATTCCTTGATTTCAGAACGATGAAACAGTTGACAAAACAGTAGTGCCTTTGTAAATCTTCTCCTAATGTTGATGAAATACATTAGCTACTGGACGTTTAATCGACCAACAATCAATCAATCTTTCTACACACAAGTTTTGCTGATTTTTTAAAAATTGTTTTAAAATAGAATTTTATGAATAAGAGAAAGAAAATCCTGCATACTCATATTTCTAGTCTCCACGATCAAGACTGGAAAATTTAATATTTAATTATGAATATATCTATCAACAGATAAGAATGTAAGAATTTATATCTCACTTCTGTAGGTATACTTTCTGTTTGGAGATATTCTTTATATATCTCTCTCTTCAACCATCTGTTCAAGTGCTATTTTCATTGTACCAGTATTCCTCCACTTTGTGTCCATGTGTCATCTAAAGTTATGTCCATGTGTCATCTAAAGTTAAATTTGTATATGTGTTTAATTAAACTGATGTTTTATATTAATGTAATTGTATCACTGTTTTATTGTCATTAACCAAGTTAATTCTTTGATTGCCAGGGTGACATTTATGATTTCCAAGTGGCATTAACCAAATTCATTTTATGATTGCCAGGGTGGCATTAACCAAGTTAATTCTTTTATTGCCAGGGTGGCATTAAATTAACCAAGTTAATTCTATGATTTCCAAGTGGCATTAACCAAATTCATTTTATGATTGCCAGGGTGGCATTAAATTTAGTCATTTCATCTGTACATATGTTAACATACAGATAGTGTTGTGCAATATTAAAATAACATATATTTTATCCAACAGTTTACTTATTGAAATGGTTGAAATACTACAGCATTAATAATTTATGTGTAATCAGTATCTAGTATGGTAGATTGTAAACAGTTGCAAATTAACATGTGGAACAACTGAAAATTTGTTTATATCTTTAATTAAATTTTTAAAATACTTTCATGTTCAGTAGGCCAGGAAATAGTTTTAATCTATATAAATAATGTTGATTTTCTGATAGAGTATAAATCATTGGATAAGGAAGTGACTTTCAAAATAAACAAAATAGATGGTTATGATATGTTTATCTGAAATAACAGTGTTAGGGTGGGAGCTGTGGTGTAGCTTTCCATCAGATATATTTTCTTAAGTATAGAACTCTAGTCATTTAATATATATAGATAACAAATATTAACATTTTAACAAATGATGATGTTTTGTAAACAATCTTTGCATTATACTTGAATTCTTCATATGTTCATGAAAAAAAAGAGATATGTTTTTGTTTATATTTTTACACTTTATTGACAGTTGTACAATTAATTTACAATGTTTTCTGATTTTATAATAATTTTACAGTAAATAAATATATCATGCATTGATTGATTTAATACTTCCCATGCATTGATTGATTTAATTCCACATATTGTTTATTGATAAATTTCCTCAGCATTCACCTGTCCCATCGCTGGACTTGTCCTTGTGCTGTTAATTATCTGTCCAACAGCCAGACAGGTCTCTATTGAATAGAGCTTGTTCTGTTTATTATTTCTCCAACAGCCAGACAGGTCTCTATTGAATAGTCCATGTACTGTTTATTTTCTGTCCCACAGCGAGTCTTGTCTCTATTGAATAGTCCTTGTGCTGTTAATTATCAGTCCCATGGCTGGACTCATCTCTATTGAATAGTCCTTGTGCTGTTAATTATCAGTCCCATGGCTGGACTCATCTCTATTGTATAGTCCTTGTGCTGTTAATTATCTGTCCCATGGCTGGACTCATCTCTATTGTATAGTCCTTGTGCTGTTAATTATCAGTCCCATTGCTGGACTCATCTCTATTGAATAATCCTTGTGCAGTTTATTTTCTGTCCCATGACTGGACTCATCTTTATTGAATAGTCCTTGAGCTGTTTATTATCTGTCCATTGGCTGGACTCATCTCCATTGTATAGTCCTTTTGCTGTTTATTATCTGTCCCATGGCTGGACTCGTCTCTACTGAATAGTCCTTAAGCTGTTTACTAACCTTCCTAATGGCTGGACTCATCTCTATCGGATAATCCTTGTGATTTTATTATCTGTCCCACGGCAGGACTCGTCTCAATTGTATCGTCCTTGTGCTGTTTATCATCAGTCCCACAGCTGGTCTTGTCTCTATTGGATAGTCCAAGTGCTGTTTATTATACCACAGCTGGACTTTTCTTTATAAGATAGTCCTTGTGCTGTTTACTGACTGTTCCATGGCTGGACTCCTCTCTAATGATAGTTCTTTTTGCTGTTTATTTGTCCCACAGCTGAACTTACCTCAATTGGATAGCCTGTCCTTCAGCTGTTTACTATCAGTCCCACATCTTTCTGATAGTTCTTGTACTGTTATTGTTTCACCTGCGAAAAGTCAGACATAGACATGGTGTATCTGGCATTGGTGGCAGCTTCAACAATTGTAAAGGTTTGTGATTAGGTCAGTTTTAACATGAACCCTTTATGGGAGGTTACTCATATTTTGCATGCAATTGTATCAGCATGGATGCATTTTGTTTCCATGGAGATAATTAACATGACCTCCCAATCAGGGTCCTCTGACTTTGAAAATTTCATGTTATATTTTGTGATAGGTCAGTTTCTCGGAAACTGCTTAAGATAGGTGATATTGGGTATGCAGTTGAAGAAGTGACATCTCATCTTATTCCTTACCCCACAGTCATGGTCAACTGACTTTGAAAATTTCATGTTAATTATCATTTGATGTGCACTTGCACTTCTGCCAATGAATGAGAAATGTTGTGGGTTTGATCCCCAGCCCGGTCAAACTGCAGTTATTAAAATAAGTATTTGCTGCTTCTCTGCTAAGCATGCAACATTTAAGAAACTGGTCACCCAGAGTAGGAATAATGTGTCAGGGTTAAGTGACATTTTCCTGCGTACTGTTGCTTTCATGAGCTAGGACATTAAAAATCTGGCTGAGCGTGTAGGTCTTGTACAATCCAGGGTTCATTCATCATAATTCATAATTCATTAATATGCTACCATCCTGAATATGCATAACAAAATTGCCTCTGAATGTTAGCAACAATCATTCTTTTAATTCTAAATTACCAATATAATTGATTGTTGTAGGTTGCGTAACATCCAGTGGCAAATATGTCAAGCATATTCAAGATGAAAACAAGTTCAACAAATATCAAGATTTACCAAAAGCGTTAAGGGACACAACAGGGCAACGGCTTTTGACTGCCACTGGAAAATAGGAGGGATGGGTAGGGACAGAAAATTTAGCCTTTTGTAGCAGCATTAGCCTTCTCTTTTTCGAATTTACAAAGGGGATCTTTTATGTGCATAGAGTGTGGCATTCTCCACACACATGGCCAGGCTTTCCGTATTTACCAATATAGAGCTTGTCACAAGGAATGGGATTTCCTCCTGTTTGATGTGCTTGTAGAAACCTCTTGGTTTTGTACTTTATTCAGCGATCTTGATATTTACCTGATTATTAACTGTGATGAATATCAATATTTTTGTTAGATAAAAAACCCAAAGACCAATCTATTTCAAATGGTCAAGCTATTATAAACAAAAAGATGTTAAGTTAAATTTCTAATATAGTTTTATGTTAAACTTTTCTATTTTGACAATAAAAAACTGCAGAAATGACATTTGAAGAGGACCATTTCTACCAAAAGTTTTATTTGCCAAGAGGTTCAATTCAAAAATGTCTGAGCAAATTTTCAATAATTCCAGCTGTACTGGCCATTTTTGAGACTACTTCCAGCCGTGGATCCAGGATTTTACGTAAAGGGGGGGGGCTGGTCCAGGTCAGTGCCCCCCCATCCTGGAACTCATAGAAATCATGAAATTAAAGACTTAAAAATTATTTTTTTTTCATTTTTAGGGGGCACATGTTGGGTGTGCCCCCCTCCCCCCTGGCATTCAACTAGAATTTTGTAAGTAAATTTTACATAGGGTCTTAAATCTTAACTCAATTTGATTATCAGTATTGGCCATAATAGTTGGTCAGTCAGGTATTAAAGAGGGTGATTTTACAAGGATTTACTATGCATCATGTCCTCTTCTTTAGAACCATTGAATTGATTGAGACCAGTCATGGTGTAAATGTTTCTTATGAGATGCTGACAAAGTATTGTTACATTGTCGATCAGTCTCTCAAATTGGCTTCCAGTTGCAAGGACATCATGGGAAATACACTCAAAAGACTCTTTTTGATAAGATGAATGTTCCCAGTCAGGTTCTGACCAAGTGTTTTTACCTCTGTGCCAATCTGGTGTCAAACATGGCTGCCAGCTGGGGAAAAAGTTTTATCATAGAACCTATAGGAAATATGTACAGAAGATTCCTCTGGAGAACCAATGTATGAATTGAAAGTAAACATGGTGTAAATGTCATTGATCAGTTGCAAACCAAGTGTTAATACTTATCCAAGACGACCCCCATCCAAGTATTTAGTTTACCATATGCATGCAAAAGACTTCTTCTTGAGAACCAATGAATGGATTGAAATCAAACATGGTGTGAATGTTTCTGACAAGGTGTTTTTACTTTGAAGCTGATCCATCATCAGAGATGGCCCCAGACTGAGGACTTAGTTCAATATTGAATCAAATGTGAAATACATTCAAAAGATATCTTCTTGAAAACCAATGGATGGATTTAAACCAAACCTGGAATGGATGTTTCTTATCAGGTGGTGAGCAAGTGTTGTTACTATGGTGCCAATCTGTAATCCAAGATGGCCACAAGTTTGGAAAATGTTCTTTATGATGTGCTGACTAAGCTAGTGTTGTTACTTTAGTGCCAATGTATAACAGCCAGGAACTTCGCTCAACATATGACTCTATTGGAAATACAAAACACCTTCTTGAGAACCAATGAATTGATTGAAACCAAACAGGGTGTGAATGCTTCTCGTGAGGTGCTGTGTGTTCTTATCCTAGTGCCCATAAGTCATCCAAGACTAATGACATTGGAAGGACTATTTTAACATAGGATCCATGTATATTCAATTAGAAATTTTCTCCACTGAAACTACTTTGGTCCAAATTGGAACTTTTCCATTTATTTGCTCCTAGGTGTCGCACAGCCAGATAACTTCACAATATCTAAAATTTAGAGAAACAATTTGACTTGAGACAAAAATATGTCTTTTGACATTTCATTAAAACAACCAACATGTCTTATTTAGTTGTTTTACTTTACACAGTTCAGCTGCATTAGGCTACCTTAAATTGGAGTGGACATGCATTATAGAATATGGAAAGAAAACCTATAACAACCATTCCAACAAAGTTTCAGAAATATTTTCTATATATTTCTATATCAAACACTTATAATGATGAATAAACTTTGGCGACTCCATACCTTTCATTTTTTACATGTCCTGAGGACACAAACATGATTTAAAATGCCGCAAGACAGCGATTTTATTTGCTATGCAAGCTTTCAGTTGAAATAGCAGTAAGCTGTTCCACAGCTGAATACACTGTTGTATATCAGTCGGAATCTGACAAATTAATTTAACAAAATTTATTGTATAAATTAATTTATTTTATTATCTTATAAGATTTTAACTGTCCAATAATACTTGATCAGAAGTCTATTTTGGGAGTGTCAAACCTATATTATAGATCAGTTTAATCAAATTGTCCAATGAAAGTATATGCATGGTAATTTCCTTTCTCTTATTGATTGCTGCTATTTTCCCAGAAAATGATTTTTGTGGCAAATTTACTTAAATTTTAACCCAATATCTGCATGATTCTGCTGGACATCATGATCATACTAGCATATAGGGAGCTGTTTACATGAACTTCTGATTTTATTGATTATGTAAATATATTAATACATGTACCAGGTATATACAAAATATTTAAACATAGCTGCCTTTAAAGTAAACACATATAGGAGTATGTTATCTATACATGTGTAAAGTCATAAATACAATATTATGAGATCTTTTATGAAAACACATGATAATAAATAAAAGATCTAATAAAACACACTATAAGTCAATAAGATCATGTATGGCTAAAACAGATCACAGCCCTCTCCATTTTTGGCTTGTAGTTTGGATTTATGAGCATATGTTTATATTTCAAAACCCAAAACATCTCTTTACAGTTTGGGAACAGATAGTTGAATCAGTTTCAATTAATCTGTAAATACATTTACCATAGGAACCTATGCATTAAGGGCCAAACAAAGTAAAAAATTAAACCAAAATAAAAATTTCCTGATTTTATGGTTTAAAGAAGTTCTGTTGAAGCAGCCAGTTTGGTTGGATAAAATGACCACTCAATAACTATTCCACCAAAGTTCAGTCCCATTTGAGCAGTGGATTTAAAACGATATATTGATGAATGTTTTAGTAAGGTCCTATGTTAAACTTAGATGGCTGTGGCTGCCATCTAAGTTGGCAAGTGGTTTGATTGATATACCTCTGAAAGAGACTAAATAAATGCTTTGTTGTAATTGGCTTTGTAGTTTCAGAGCATAAGATATTTGAACACCTGAACAACATAATTTCTATTGGCCAATTTAATTGATGAACTAGGATGCTCAATATAACATTGAAAAGGACAATAAAAAGGTCCATTTCTACAAAGTTAGTTCAAAATGGCCAAGCCAAATGAAATGTCAGTGTGAGCTGATGATAGAAAAATTGCATGTGCCAAGTGATAGGAAAAGCTCACATGACCTTTTATGTCAGGTGAGATAAAATTCATGAGAAATTCCAATCCATTTCAGTTCAATTTTACAGGTGCATCTGCCATTTTTACACCATATTGTTTTATTTTTATTTAAGTACAAAATATAAAACATTTTTATGTGAGCACAAAATAAAATTTCAATTAGCACAAGATAAAAATAGATAACTTCAAAAATAAACAAACATATGATGACACTGAACAAAGTTCATTATGAATTAAATTATTTATACTCAACACGGAAAATGTCTTGATTAAAGAAAAAACCTTTTGTCAGACTGAAAGTTCTAACCAATCTGTTTATCACTGTTTTTCTACATTTTAAAATTATGTTCCAATTAAAAGATTCTACATGTACAAAGATTTCATTTCATTTACATGAAAACAATTTATATGATATTGAGATATAGTCCATACCACTGGTCAGCTGATACCATCTACCTTACTCAAAAATCAAACCCAATATAAAATATTTCAGTATAAATCTCTAGTGTTAAATCCAATTCACATGATTTTTATAGTGTGTTTTTATTGATGTTTTGTCACACCACTGTCCCAGGTTAGGGGGAGGGGAGCACTTACCATCTGGTTTAACTCGCCACATACTAATGTGCCTGTTCCATGCCAGGAACCTGTAGTCCACTGTTTAATTAGTCATTTACTGTTATTTATTCTCCATTTTTTCAATAGATTAGGTCGATTGTCATGTTTTATGAATAGTTATAGCTTCCGTTATGGCATAGACTCTGGTTCATTATTGAAGGCCATAATGTGACCTGTAGAAGTTCAAATTCGACTGGCATTTGGTGAATGGCTGTCTCGTAGACAATCATGCCACATCTCCTATTTTAATATTTTAGATATTTAAATTAAGAAATAGTTAATTCATGGCTGTTATAATTTGTTAATTTTTACAAGGGCTGGAGTTGTTTTCACATTATTTTTATCCCTAGTGGTAGTCAGAATTTATTGGAGATTTTAATGATGAATTCTTAAATTTGTTGTTAGACAGAAAACATGTAAATGACAAAAATTCTATGTTCAATGACATATAATGAATCAATAATATCATATTATTTACTGTTCTCATATCTTGTATCATTCCCATTGTCTATGACCCTGCTCGCATTTGGGAAAATTAGGTCCATCATGATCAATTTCATTTTGTTTAGCTTGTTACATTACAGTTAAACAGATGGCAACTGATCTAATTTAGTCTAATTTAAATATTTGGTCTATTTTAGTTAAAACTACTGATTGATTGAAGTCAGATGTAGCTAGATTGATTGTAATTAGTTTAGTTTCATAAAAAGATTGCTAGTTTAGGGGCATTAGGTTGTAGTGTAAACAACTAAAAAGGTTTGTGATCATTGGCAACCGATTCATATATTTTAATAAGAACAGTAACTGATCTAATGCAAATTAATCTATTTCAAAGTGATTGCAATTGTTAAAAATAGTACAGAGCTTTCCTATCTTAATAACTGAGCCTGTAATTGCTCACCTGCCATTTTTCTAAATTGTGTACCATTATGCACCATTATGAAATCTACTTAGGCTAAACTAAGTTGAATCATAGCAGCCATCTTAAATGTCTGATCAGAAAATAATTCACAAATTAAGTAAAGGACTTCTTAACAATCATTTCTGCAAAGTAATAATTGAATCCACTTTGTGGTTTCTGACAAGAAGATTTCTGAAATCTGGATTGATGAGAACACATAATTTGCGTTTGCGGCCATGTTGAATTTTGGATCAGCACCAAAAACACAAATCTGGTAAAGGACTTACTGCCTAACATTTCTGCCAAATTTGGTACAAACCAATTCAGTGTCTGGAGAGAAGAAGATGAATATATAAAAAGTTTACAGTTAACAACACTGATGATGTTGATGCTGCTGATGCTGATGCCAACGGAGGCAAAGTGATGACAAAAGCTCACAGGTTAGTTAAAAAAAGAATTGTTATTTAAAATTTCTGTAGGTTCAAGGTCAACCAAAGGTCAATGCTGCAAACTGATATATTTTTTGCTTGGTAACTATGTGAGGTCAAGATTACAGTAATCATACTAATGTTAATATTAAACTGGTGTATATTTTCAGGTCTTGTTGAGTAGATCTCTTGGGGTCAAACCTACATCATGATGATGCTGCCACTATAGTTTGAACAGACATATCTTTAGTGTTTTTGTTGATTAGCTCTGCTGGGTCAAGGTCAAACTGAAGGTCATTGTTGGAAGACAGCATAATGTTCATACTAATGTAGAGTGGGAAGGTGAATTTCTTATCTAACATCAAAACCACATGTTCCTGAAAATAACAAGGTATACAATGGTAGAAATAATTGTTACGTTTGAATATCACATTTGATTTTTTTAATGGGCCTTTAAAAGCTTGCCTTACGGTGTGGATATGTAGATGATTGTAATTTACACATTTTGGATGGCTGTCTCAAAGACAATCATACCACATCTCCATTTTCTATATATTACAAACACCTTACTTCATATAAGAAATGATAAATGATTCTTGTTGCAATTTAATAAAAGATACATGGTGTTAAAATTATTCAATCAATAACTCAGAACTTGAAGAAAGCAAAAAAACATCGTATTACAGCACTTACTGTATCTTGTTGTAAACTTATTCGTGTGATGCCTGTTGTTTTATCTGCAATAATTCTACCTTTCTCGTCTATTGAAGAAATTCTTATCCTGAAAACAAGAGAAAAGTAAAAAAACTTTGCATGCAATTGAACTTTCAGAAGAGAAAATTTGAAATTTTCATGTAGGATTTTTTTTCACTTATTTTGCATTTTGAACTTTTGCACAAAAATATCCCAATACTGGACAAATGTATAATATCACAAAATTTTTTTTAACCGAAGTCTTTAGATTCAAATTTCCTGAAATATCCATGTTTACAAGTAGGACAAATTACTATGGCAAATAATGTCATCTATGAAAAAACCACTCTGATTCTCTCTTGGTTGGAGTTAAGTCTCTCTGACATTTACCCCATATCTTTTCATTTTCATATATACCTATATGCTATGATTGCTGGAATTTATAACACTTACAGGAGCAACAAGTAATAATTTATCTACCTTATTAGGTAAATGTCAACCTGAGGGATACTGTTTATCAGTATTTGGCATGTAGATTTACTGTCTCAGGAGACAACTGTCTGAGTGTATTATGACAGACTTACTGTGTGCATACCATGATTGTTTTTGTAGCTGTCATACTGGTTCCTGTATGCTAGACAGCTACAGGGATGTTGACTTACAGCCTCAGGACATTGCTAACTTGTGTATACTCGTGAAAGTACCTACATGCTAGACAGCTACAGGCATGTAGACTGAAAGTGTCAGGACATTGCTAACTTGTGTATAATGGTGAAAGTACCTACATGCTAGACAGCTACAGCCATGTAGACTGAAAGTGTCAGGACATTGCTAACTTGTGTATAGTGGTGAAAGTACCTACATGCTAGACAGCTACAGGCATGTAGACTGAAAGTGTCAGGACATTGCTAACTTGTGTAAAGTGGTGGACTTACCTATATGCTAGACAGTGATAGGCATGTAGACTTACAACTCCAGGACATTGCTTACTTGTGTATAGTGGTAAAAGTACCTACATGCTAGTGATAGGCATGTAGATTAATGCCCTAAGACATAGCTGTCAGTGTGTTTAGTGACAGAATTACCTGTATGCTAGACAGCGATAGGCATGTAGACTAACTGCCCCAGGACATGGCTGACTGTGTGTATTCCGTTTGATTGTAAACAGACTGTTTGAGTATGAGACAAGAAGATCCATTCCATAACTGTAACCTACCCATCTCCAACAATACTGTGCAATATAAAAATAATTAGTAATGTATATTGTAATAGTATTCTAATTCACAGATTCTATTTTTGCATAAATTTTTTATTTTACCTGTTCACAATTTGAATTTTTGTGAATCACATAGTGTTGCCAAGTTAAAATATAATACTCCACATGTAAAAATTTTTGTGATAAGATCATCTCCATAAATATTGCGATAATTGAAACATCACAAATATTACTACTTTAACATTATACAGAATTTATTGCATGTACTTAATATTGTGAATCTTAGATTATTTTTGATTATGTAAATTAACACATTAATGCAAAAACCTGAATCAATAAAAATAGACAGGAACTCCATTATGAGGTAATATTGTAAGAATCACATGGATTTGTTTTATGACTGGCCATTGTAGACGTTCAACACTAGCTCATGTTTGTTTAGATATGTTTCTAGGCATATCAAACTGGATGACCATGAGTATCATCAGAATGAGCAAAAAAGATGGGAAATAAGTTGTGTTCCAGTAGCTCTAGCAGTTAATCAATACTGTACTTTAATTTATCCTTTTTTATTTTTTTATTAATGAGTTTTAATATATTAGAAGAAACATCTATTGAAAAGGAAACTGATAAATGATCTTACATCTCCTTCTGTGGGTAGCACTCGACCACATCGGAAACAATTATTTCTAAAATCATCTTCATTTGGAACTTCATCTGGTCTGAAACAGAATTTATCATGTTTATATAATATTGTACTTAGCAAATACTAAAAAATACAAAATATGGCATTATCTGCCAATATATGTCATTCTTGTTTAAAGTTTTAAGGAAGTAACAAATTTACAATACAACATCATGACTTTACCATAAAGTCTAAGTGGTTCTTTAGAAAATGATTAAAGTTTACAGTTCCTGGATACAAAACTGATACTTTAGTCAGCCCTGAGCTTTAAAAGGTGTAAAAGGAATCTTATAATAAATCATTTTATATCAAAATGGTGATTTAGTACTATTGGATTAACATAACTTGATTAGGCACAGTAACATAACCATACTCAATATAGAAATAGGTTAAAATTACATGTTTCCCATAATCGACAAAATTGTATATTCATTGGTTTATTGGAGCAACCAAAAATATCTCTTCACGTTGTGAAAGTTATAGACAAGGGAATTAGTTTAAGCTGACTGATAATTGAATTAACCACAATCTTATATTACCCTAATAAAAAAGATATAAGTCCATGTTCAAAGTTAACATTAAGGTTATTGTTTTATCACAATAGTACACATTATTTAGTGGACTATTGAAATATATATGTGGAATATAGATTGAAATAAGAAAATTTCAATGTCTTATAAAAGGTCCTAAAATCTTAGGTAAACAATATTGTGTTTTATCATCAGAATTACCCGTCATCACGACCTTGTTCTATCAGTAGCATTCTTTTCCACTGGCGTTCAAAATATGGTCTTATCCAACCTGTAAAAAAGTTGTACAAATTTACTCTCTGTGCATCAAGAAGGCCCTTTTCAAACTTTTAACTATCATGTGTAAAAACTCATAGCAAAAGTCAAAATATAGTTACCAATCGTGAAATATTTTCTGTTGTTATGGTAACTGAATTGTTCCCATGATGCAACATTCTGGAAAGAGCTTGTGGTTATAGGTAACAGAGTTTATATAAAAAGCATAATAAACAGGTTCTGATACTGTAATATAAATCCCCTCCTGAACCAAAGCTTTAACAATTACTCACCAAGATGAAATATGTTGTCATCTTCTACAAGTTTTAAAGAGGCGAGGTCATTAATAACGTGCTGCCACCTAACCTTACAGAATACAGGGAGATAAGGCTGTCCTCTGTCTGTCTTTAGGAAACATGTTGACTGGTTATCTAAAATAAAGGTTAAGAAAATTAGTGATGTCATAATATTAACAAGATGTTTATAAGTTTGAACCTGAATTTATCATGAAAACTTCTGGTAGCGTAGAAATATGAAAAGAAAGCATATAGTGAAAATGTCAATTAACCATACTGCATTTAACCAGTCAAATACTAAAAGTTCAAATCTAGAGGTCTCCACAAAACATTCATCAAGGATGGAACCCCACTTTGTGTGACCAGCCATCAAATGCCCAGATTAAAATAACTAAGTGTAAATGTTAAACCATTATAAACAACAGCTGTATAAAATATCAAAAATCATTCATCTGGTTTTCTTTCTATATAAGTCTTTGAAATAAAAGCTATTTGACAAGATATATATACAATATTAGGTCAATGTCTGAAAGATATCAACTTTTTGTATGAGGCTTAGAAACTGGGGAAGGGCGAGGTTTACCAAGCCCTCCAACAGTTTTGTGATGAATATAAAAATGTTGATATTTTTCAGACATTGATCTAATATTGTTTTTATACTGCAGCTATAAAAATATTAAGATTACTGCAAAATTATTAAATTAACACAATAATAAAACTTCTTCTGTCCCTCAATGTGAATGAGCCCCTGGCTATAAAGGAAATGAAACTGACATTGTACAAAATATCAATTTGTTACTATTTTTAGGAAATATAGCCAACAGGAAATGGTCCAGATGCAGTTTAAAAAGCTTTCTGGCTAGTTTGTTGCACTCTTCACAAAAAAAGCTTCATATTGTATTGTACATGCACTTAATGTTTGTTATCATGCACTGTACACTATAAGAACAATGCCAGTGACATACAGGTATATTACTATCATATACATGTTATTCTTAAAAGTTGTTTAATGGTCTGTTGTCTGTCACAATTCTCATTCATCTATATACTCTATGTCAAGCTTTTTTGGAGAGAGATTTTTGGGCTTAATTAAATGATATGTGTGTTTCAGCTATTTACTTAATCTAAATCAAAAGAAAGAATTATCCCATGGTTAACAGTTTGTGTTTTACACTATCCAATAGTGTTTTACATACTATTATCTGCCTATGGAGATTTAACATTGAGGGTTGGCCATCTTTGTTTTTGGTGGGAGCACTAAATTATGACCTAGATAAAGTAATTTTAAAAACGGTGCTATTTCTTTTATTAGGATTCTCGCTCGCAATTAGTATCAGAAAAATTACTTTTACATTTCCATTCAGGTGCGCTTCCAAGTATTTTTGCAGGTTATGTAATCCTGGCTTAATTTCTTACTTATTACACAGCATTAACAATGTGTACTCCCGGTCTCATGCAAGCATGTGCAAAGAGCCACTTCCGGCAAACAAATGGTTAATATTTCAATGTAAAATCCCTGTAGAGAATTAAAAACTCAGGGCAGTTTAAAACACATCGTGATTGCTAAACATATTCGTGCAACTTGCTTGCACTTTTTTCAATCTACAAAATAAACACTATTTTATAAGAATACTGTACACAAGTTTTATTTCATAACCTTTTTACCCATTCCAACAATCTCTGACATAGAGTATAGGTTTCCTTACCTTTTTGTATCTTCTGAAAAAAATCTGCTGAATCAGTTGACAAATTTGTTGCACTACTATCCCAAGTTGGATTTTCTTGTAGAAATACCCACTGTAAAAGGATACATTTGATGTTATATTAGATTAAATACCAATTTTCAAGGCAACTTTAATTAATGATTTGTAGTAAACATTAGGGGAAAAGCAATTTTATTTTTCAGTCTACTAACTTGACTGTCTGCTATTAAAAAGTGTGAACCTGTTATTTACATGAAACCTCTACAAGTACATTCACATACATGTGAGTCAGTAATGCTCCACTTATTCCATTCAAGTATAATGCACTTTTACATGCATATTTTATTGATTGTGAAAGGATTGACAGGCTGGTGGTAGAATGAAAATGTGGATAGATCAAGAGATAAATGGAGTTGGTTGATTGTTGCTCAACCTCCAGCAAGCAATTTTTCTGATAAATTTAGGAAGGGAACAAAATCAGACTGACAAAGTTATAATAGGGCTCTAGCATCTTGATACGACCCTAATTATGAACAAATTTAAGCTGTTTACAATCCATTCACTAGTGACTAAATAGATTATCTTTGAATTCAGATCTAAAAGCTTAGACTATCAAGCTACTGTAAATTCAAAAATTATTGCATTCACTTATAATTACAATTTTAAAACTACACCACATAATGCAAGATTAATTAATGCAAAACCTGTTTGTAAATAAATAAACGTTCTTATTTTTGCGATTATCACTCAGTCGAATTTTTTGCAATAATAAAAACATTGCATTTATTTCTAAATTTATATATCAAAATATACCTTTTTAAGCTGAGAGTACACATCCACCTCAACTTGCATCACATAGAGATCTGATGAAGCTATCATCTTGGTCATAAGTTCAATACTAAAATAGATATACATGAAGGTAGGTTTTACATACAGATCTGATGAGGCTAACATCATGGTCAGGAGTTCAATACAAAAATGTGTTAACATTTTATTATTTGTGCAAACATGAACTATAGGCACAAAAGGCTGAGTCTGTATGGCTCACCTGACATTGGGCCAATGAAAAAAACATTAAATGACCAATAGTGGCCATGATTCACTTTTTATAGGATCTCCCATACACATTTCCTGTCAAATATTATTCCATTTGGATGAGTGGTTTCAAGGAATTTTTCATGTATCGGCAAATCAGAAACAAGAATCATCTATGGCGGCCATGTTTTTTGTCTGACTGAGATGCAATAAAAAAACTATAAGAAGGACCTTGCATAGATGCTTTCTTTAAAATATTTATCAATTTGGCCCAGTGATTTCAGAAGAGAAGATTTTTTACATTAGCCAATCAGAACAAGATCCTTGCATGGATGCTTTCTGTAGTGTAGAATATTGATCAATTTGGCAAAGTGGTTTCAGAGGAGAAGTTTTCTTATGCATCAGCCAATCAGAAACAAGAATCATCAGTGGTGGCCATGTTTTAGTTTGTTCTGGACAAAACGAGGAAACTTTGTATAGAACTTTCCATAGATGCTCCACATCAAATATTTATCTACTTGGCCAAATTGTTTCAGGGAAGATTTTTTAATGTATGAGCCAATCAGACACAAGAACCATCCATAGTGGCCATGTATTTTGTCTGATCAATACGAAATAAGAAAGCTTTGTCAAGGATTTTCCATAGATGCTCCATGTCAATTATTAATCAATTTTGCCAAACAGTTTCAAAGGAAAAGTTTTTAATGTATCAGTCAATCAAAAACAAGAATGATCCATGTTGTCTGATCTGGACAAAACAAGGAAATTATGTAAAGGACATCCCATTCATGCTTTACATAAAACATTAAACCATTTGGCTCAGCAGTTTCAGAGAAGAAGATTTTATGTATCAGCCAAGCAGTTTCAGAGAAGAAGATTTTATGTATCAGCCAATCAGTAAAAAGAATCTTCCATGGCGGCAATATTTTTTGTCCAATAGAGACGAAATTAGATAACTTTCTAAAGGACCTTCCATATATGCTTCCTGTAAAGTTTGGTTTTATTTGCTAGAGGTTTCAGAGAAGAAGATGAAAATGTAAAAGTTTATTGATGAAGGCAGCCAAGTGATGACAAAAGCTCACATGGCCTTTCGCCAGTGGAGTTAAAAATTATGTTTAAAAGTCGTTAATTTTTACTTATAATTAAATTTAAAAAATCATTCTGAAATTCAACAAGTGAAAACGAAAATTTGTAAAATAAATTGTTTATCAGATAAACAGAAACATTTTACCACTCTTCATTATCAAGCTACACAGCAAGTTTTGAATCATTCCTTTCCTAAAAAGCTGATTTATATGTGATAAAAAACCTATACAGATAGACAAATAAATGAACAGGATTAATGCAGTATACACCAACTCTGTGATGAGTGATGAGAAATTAATTAGAAACTTTGTATTTGCAGATTTAGGGTTAAACCTAACGAAAACAACTTGAACAATTAGTATACCTTATATTCTTCAGAAAATCTTGTTCTTGTTTGTTAGCTAGGAAGTTTATCAGCAGCCAATCCAAACAGTCATTTTCTAACTCTTGTAAACCATACATTACACTGGCTTCATAATACACATGTACCATCTTAGAGCTGTAATGAAAAATAAAATAAAACAGTCATTTTTTAACTCCTGTAAACTGGCTCAATAGTATACATCGTAGAGCTGTAATGAAAAATTAAATCATCATGTCTTATACAATGAAGCCAAATAAGGACAATATTTTTAAAAAGATGCAGAATTTTGCCTTACCAACAATTTCTATAAAGGCATTAAGGAAAAACATTGGTAAAATTAAAGATGTTGTGCCGTAGGACAAAATATTGTAACCTAATCTTTAGAAAAAAATCTGCTTTCTATTTATGATAATTTTAATATAAAAACATGTATTTTTATATTGGACTAAAACAGTTATACATTATGGAAAAGGATTATTTGTAAAATTCTATTGACTATGTGAATATAAAGGAATGATCAATGGTAATAGTTTTCCTGCATATTTTGAACAATTCTTTATCATTTTACTTAAACAGAACTTGTGATAATTTGAACAAAAATGGCCTCCTCCCAAAAACATATAAACATTCATAACTTTACTGTCAGAAAAGCTAAACAGATTGGAACTTGGATGCAAAATATTTCCAAAAATTATCACATGAAAGTCTAACAATATATGCCATGCTTATGGTCTTTACTTTATTAAGCTTTACAATATTTTATTAAGCATTTGAAATCTGACTGTGAAGTAGTTGTAGGTAATGATACAAATAAGCATAAAATTTTAGATAAACATGAACTAAATGGGAATGACATTCATTTACACCATCAACTCAAGTTGAAAATTTAACCTGTTCAATATACAAAGAAATCATTATGAAAAGATAATCTACCTTAGTGTGTCTTTCATTAACTCTTTACACTGAACAATAAGACTGTCCTGCAAAATAGTAAATTATTATTAGTTTAGACAATCAATCATCATATATAAAACAAACAGCTAGAATCTTCAGCTTTGCAATCATAAAACTTTCAAGAGACAAATGTCTATCATTATATCCATTTAAAAATGACAAACAAGTTTAGTTTGAGTTGCTTGTAATTTTCATTTATCTGGAATATATGATGTATTTATGTTGACAAATATTTTCAGACTAATTTAAGACAACCATCATATAAAACTATAAACGTGACTTGCACAAAGTGACAAGGGCATCATGTACAGGGATTACTGTAGTGTCAGTCTACCATTATGTTAGTTTATGAGCCACCAAATATTTTAATCTGTTTACATCAGAGGTAATGCATTTGGTAAACAAGGCTCTATAAAACTTGAACAATTTGTGACGTTTTGCAGAATAAGATGTATATTTTAAAATATTCAGTAAAATCTGATAGAACAAAAATGTTATTTATCTTATATGTGCTGTAGGGCAGTGATGTTATGCTATGTATAGTTAACTGTTGTATATAAATTATTTGCAGATTATTGTCAAATTGAATTTAGAACACATACTCAGTTTATCTGGTCACAATTTGTGATATATCTACCTGTTTATATCATGATTTATTTAGTGACAGTAGATTGCATTGTTTACAACTAGTGTTGAATTACAGTACTTTCACTTTTGGTTCTATGTATAATCCGGAAATGACCTTGACTTCTGCTAAGGCTGTAATATTGATTGAACAATTGCTTTCATGTTGAATTTCACATTGTTTTATGTTTTAATGAGGTTTCGGTTAGAATTGTAGAAGTTGAGATATATATATATGTAGTAACATTTGAGAAACTTGCGCTATTTGACGTCACTTTCATTATGCTGACGCTGGCATTTCCCCGTTTTACTATATTTGGCAACTCTTGTATCCAAAAATGGGCATGCAGTAATATTTTGGGTATAAATGGCACCGCCCTACGTGAAATAATCAGTTCCGGATTGTCTCCTGCAGCAGTGCGGCAGTTTTTCTAGCAGCAGTAGCAATCACTATGTAAAATGAAACGTAGCAGAATTTATGATAATTTTCTTGGAGACAATTTAAATAAAAGCAGTTTATTCATTGCATGGTAGATCTATATATTGGCAGTGCTGTATTTCCTATAGTAAGCTGTATGCTGTTCTATATTTTTCTAAGAGCTGTTTCCAAATACTCACTATTGTCTTCTGTTAAATTTGGGGGTTAATTTCTATTTTGTCCAGTGTTAAGTGCACATTTGTTTACATTCCAGTCTAAATGTGTATTGCAAAGTAAATGAATGGAGGTGTAGACTTTGTCATATTTTGTTGTCTTGTCAATACCCTTGTGCTTATTTTTGTGACCACATTGTTTACTTTTACTCTAGTTTGTAGTTAATAAATTCTTCATTTTTGTAAGCCGTCTTCTATTTGATTGAAGCCCAGAGGATATTTATAAACAATATATTTGTCGAGTTCTGATGATTTTATACAAGTTTTATTTGGTGTGCTGTTTTGTGGAAGTCTTTATTGGCTAGTGGGTATATTGTAACCTCGGTCACGGCGGTGGTTCGGCCTTGTACTCCCAAATGAAGCGTTGGGGCTAGAACGGTACAAATTAAAATCAGATACGTAGATCAGGATTCTTTCCCTTTTTATCAAAGCCCTTAAATCTGAATCGGTCAAGCCAATGTAAAAAAGGGCAGACACATGCAGCAAGGTTAACTGTTTTGGTTGGATCTAAACCCTTCCATTACTTAAAAATAAAGCAATACTAAATTAGACACACTGTACAAATCATACCAGCAAGCATTCAATAAAATACCTGAACAGTAATAATGTAAATTCAAATACATGTAAAGGTGATGTACTTTCTCGGTAAATGCTCAAAGAAAATACAGGTTATTTGAAACCCTATGACAACCATCCATATGGTTTCATTTGATAACTTACCAACTGTAACAGAACAGCTGCTGCCAAGACACCTACTACTTCTACAGGTTTTATCAATACATTATCTTGGTACATAGAACCAAACGTTATCTTCAGTGCTAAAATACGATAATATCAATACATTATCTTGGTACATAGAACCAAACGTTATCTTCAGTGCTAAAATACGATAATATCAATACATTATCT